>WSXT02224408.1:0-16686 GCA_011762715.2 Neuroterus valhalla | reverse complement strand
GGGGAAATACGTCCTCTTGGATTGAACATTCTTTTTTCATGGTATAAAAGTTTTTTTTGCAAATTTTTTGCGGTGGGGCAGAGAATTATTTTGTTGAAAGTTCAACAATTTTGGTAAGAATTCTTCATATTTTTTTTGCTGTAATTGAACTAATAGGAAATGTTGTTTTTCCTTAAATTATTTCTGAACTGGAAATTGAATGATTCCTATTTTGGTTGAAAATTCTTCTTTTTTTGTTGAGAATCCAACTATTCGATTGAACATCCTTTATTTTGTTGGGAATTTTTCTTTTTCTAGAAAGTTAATATTGAGTCAAGAAGTTAGGCATTTTTTCAATGATTTAGCTTTTAATAATTTTTTTTCGTTGAAAGCTCAACTCATCCGTCGAAAATTCAATTATTTTGTCAGTCTTCTTTTTGGGGAAATACGTCCTCTTGGATTGAACATTCTTTTTTCATGGTATAAAAGTTTTTTTTGCAAATTTTTTGCGGTGGGACAGGGAATTATTTTGTTAAAAGTTCAACTATTTTGGTAAAAATTCTGTCTATTTTTTTGCTGTGATTGAACTAATAGGAAATGTTGTTTTTCCTTAAATTATTTCTGAACTGGAAATTGAATGATTCCTATTTTTGTTGAAAATTCTCTTTTTTTAGTTGAAAATCCAACTATTCGGTTGAGAATTTCTCTTTTTCTAGAAAGTTAATATTGAGTTAAGAAGTTGGTACTTTTTCAGTTATTTAGCTTTTAATACTCTTTTCTGTTTAAAGCTCAACTCTTTTGTCGGAAATTCAATTATTTTGTCAGTCTTTTTTTTTTTTGTAAAATTCGTCCTCTTCAAATATTCATCTTTTGTGGTTCAAAATTGAAATATTCAGTTGAAAATTCAACTATTATGTTAAAAGTTCTTTTTGCTTCAAAGTTCGAATATTTGGTTATTGATGCAACTGTTTGGTTAAAAAAATTTGTTTGTTTGAAATTCGTCTCTTCGGGTTAGAAGTTCAACTTTTGTGTAGATAGTTCGTCTTTTTGGTTTCAAAATTCTACAATTTTGTTTAAAATTCGTCTTTTTTAGTAGATCATTATTCTTCTTTTGTTAAGAAATTTTTTTTTTTTTTTGCTTTAATCAAACTTATAGGGAATTTCGTTTATCCTTAAAATATTTCTAAACTGGAAATTGAATGATACCTATTTTGGTTGAAAATTCTTCTTTTTTAATTGAAAATCAACTATTCGGTTGAACGTCCTGTATTCTGTTGGGAATTTCTCTTTTTCTAGAAAGTTAATATTGAGTTAAGAAGTTAGGGATCTTTCCAGTGATTTAGCTTTTAATCATTTTTTTCGTTGAAAGCTCTACTCTTTTGTCGAAAATTCAACTATTTTGTCAGTTTTTTTTTTAATACGTCCTCTTGGATTGAGCATTCTTTTTTCATGGAGCAGAAATTTTTTTTTGGTGCAAATTTTTTGCGGTTGGAAATGAAATTATTTTGTCAAAAATTCAACTGTTTTGTTTAATAAATTTTCTTTTTTTTGCTTTAATGAAACAAAGAGGAAATTTTGTTTTCCCTAAAACTATTTCTAAAATGGAAATTGAACGATTCCTATTTTGGTTGAAAATTCTTCTTTTTTAGTTGAAAATCCAACTATTCGGTTGAACGTCCTGTATTCTGTTGGGAATCTCTCTTTTTCTAGAAAGTTAATATTGAGTTAAGAAGTTAGGGATTTTTCAGTGATTTAGCTTTTAATAATTTTTCTCGTTGAAAGCTCTACTCTTTTGTCGAAAATTCAACTATTTTGTCAGTTTTTTTTTTTTTTTTTAAATACGTCCTCTTGGATTGAGCATTCTTTCTTCATGGTGCAGAAATTTTTTTTGGTGCAAATTTTTTGCGGTTGGAAATGAAATTATTTTATCAAAAATTCAATTGTTTTGTTTAATAAATTTTCTTTTTTTTTTTGCTTTAATCAAACAAAGAGGAAATTTTGTTTTCCCTAAAACTATTTCTAAAATGGAAATTGAACGATTCCTATTTTGGTTGAAAATTCTTCTTTTTCAGTTGAAAATCCAACTATTCGGTTAAACATCCTGTATTTTTTTGGGAATTTCTTTTTTTGTAGAAAATTAATATTGAGTTAATAAGTTAGGTATTTTTTAAGTTGAGAAGTTTTTTTTTTGTAAATTTCTTGCGGTTGGACATAAAATTATTTTGTTGAAAGTTCAACTATTTTGTTAAAACTTTGTCTCTTCTTTTTGAAAGTTCAAATATTCGGTTGGTAATGCAATTTTAATATTGAAAATTCTTTTCAGTTTGAAATCAGCCTTTTTGAGTAAAAACTGACATGTTTTCGATAAAACGTTGATCTTTGTTGTCTTTTAGATCGTCATCGCTACTCCAGGTCGTCTGATCGACGTTCTGCAAAATAGATACTTGGTTCTAAATCAATGTACATACATTGTTCTTGACGAAGCCGACAGAATGATTGACATGGGTTTCGAACCGGATGTCCAAACAATTCTGGAGTACATGCCGGCCACAAATCTAAAACCAGACAACGAGGACGCCGAGAACGAAGAGAAACTTCTGGCAAATTACAACACGAAGAAAAAGTACAGACAGGTAATAAAGTTTTCTCATTTCTTGTAATCTACAATCAAAGTTAGAAGATAGTCAGACGTATTTAACTGAAAGTGGAATAGTTAGATTGTTAGATCTGGATTGTGTATGGAAGAGTGTAACTCTAAATAAGTTGTTGAATTTTCCAAAGAAAAAAATTAATTTTCTACTTAGAAAAGTTAATTTCAGTCAAATACTTGAATTTTCAACCAAAGAGATGAATTTTCTACCAACAAAAGCAAATTTCAAAGAAAATGTTCAAATTCCCAACTAGAATGATGGACCTCTAACCAAAAACCTGAATTTCCAATAAATAGTTTCAACTTTCAATCAAATAGTTGAATTTTTCAGCAAAATATTTGCAATCCTAATTCAAAAAGGCAAATTCTCAACAATGTAGGTAAACTTTCAACGAAGCAGCTGCACTTGAACTAGAAAAGATGAAATGGCTAGAATTTGTGGGATTTTCAAGTTAGGAAGACAAATTTTCTACCAAAATAGTTCAAGTTTCAGCAAAAATATTTGAATTTTTAACCAATAAAGTAAATTTTTAACGAATATAAAAGTAAATTCTAAACAAAAGAGTCTAACTTCCAGTCGAGTAGTAAAGTTTCATAGTAAAATATTTGAAGTTTAAACCCAAGAAGACGAATTCTCAACAAAACAGTTAAATGTTCTTCAAAAGAGAAGAATTTTCAACAAACTAAGGTAACTCTCCACGAATAAGTTGCATTTATAACTAAAAAAGATGAAGCTGTAACATTTTCAAGCCAAAAAGACCAATCTCCAACGAAAATAGTTCAAGTTTCAGTCAAATTGTTGAATTTTTAACAAATAAGTTGAAGTTTAGGCCAATAAAGATGGATTATAAACAAAAGTATTCAATTTTCAAGAAAAGAATAAACTTGAACCAAAAAAAGTAGTAGTAGTAGAATAATGAATCTTAAACTGGAATAAGGAACATTTTAAGTTGAAGATTAATCTTGAAAAAAGCACAAATTTCCTACCGAAGAGATTCAGTGCCAACTAAAATCATTGATTTTAAGCAGAAAATGTAAATTTTCAACAAAGAATTTAGCTTCCAAGCAAGTATGTAGTTGAATTAACAGTCAAAAAATAATATTTCTATAAAAAAGATGACAAAATATTTGAATTTTTCAATCTGTTCCGATTGAGGTTTCAAGCATTTTGTTGAAAAATCGTTTTGTGTTGTTTGTTTGACGTTCCATCATTTAAGTTAAAAATTCATCTGTTCGGTTGAAAATAGAACAGTTTCGTCAACACGTAGTTTTTTTTTTGTTGGAAATTTATTTATAGACAAAAATTCAACTGCTCTATTTTTGTTTGAATATTTCTCTTTTTTTTTTTTTGGTTGAAGAACCAACTTTTTTCCGAAAATCGTCACTATTAGATGATTTCAACGGTTTTCTCTTCATCAGGAATTAAACTTTTCTCTTGCCAAAATATCAAATATTTTGGCAGAGAATCAAACTATCTTGTTGGAAATCAAAATTCTTGCAGTTTCTTCGTCTTTACACCTTGAAAGGTTAACGATTTCAACAAAAAAACAAATTAATCTCATTTGGCATACATTTTTTTCCGGGTTAAAAATGCAACTGTTTGTTTGAAAATTAATCCAGTTTGATTGAAGGTTCAATTGTGTTTGTTGAAAATTCTTTTTCTTAGGTTGAAAATCAACTTTTTTTGTAGGAAATTCGTCTCCTTGACTCAAAAAGTCCGCATTTCTCTGAAATCTCACCTTTTTCTGTTAAAAGTGCAACTCTTAGGTCGACAATTTACCTACTTTGTTGAAAATTCGTTTTTCTTTTGTTATACATTCTGCTTATAAATTTAACAAATGTTGATTGGTTACAATATTTTTTATTGTGCAACAGAGCAACATGTATGGCAAAATACACAGCAGATCTGCTTATAATTAAAACAATGAATATAAAACATTTTAATTTAATATAATTTATTTATGACAATTATTTCAAGAAATTCATGAACTAATTTTGTATCTTAGGTAACACTGTACTGATTTTGATTGATTCCTAGTTTATTCAGATTGTTTACTGAAAGACAATAAATAAAGTCTTGAAAATTATTACTGCATAACCTTATTTTTAACAAAAGTGCAATGAAGGAGAAATTGAAAAATCGTCTGTTTTAATCCTTTTTGGAATTTATTCAAGAGTATTTAGGAAAATCAGATCGAAACTAATTTATAATTCTGGAATCCAGGCTTTTTTAAAACAAATCTCGACTTTTCGCCTCACTTTTAATTGTTTTCATAACACAAATTATTGTAAATAAATCATTCTAATTTTTAGTATCTGAAACTTCTGGAAATTAAAATGAAAACCTATGAATCCAACGATCAAATTCAGACAAACTTGAACTTTAATGTTGAAGTTTGTTAGAAATTTGAATTTGTGTTTTATTCAATCTTGTATTTGTTAAATTTCAATTTAATTTTCAGACTGTGATGTTTACGGCAACGATGCCTGTGGCAGTGGAACGACTAGCAAGAACTTATCTCCGACGTCCTGCCTTCGTTTCTATTGGTAGTGTCGGAAAACCGACAGAGAGGACGGAACAAATTGTCCACATTATGGGAGAGTTTGACAAACGCAAGAAACTTATGGAAATTCTTGGCAGAGGAGTCGAGCCACCTGTTATTATATTCGTTAACCAGAAGAAGGGAGTCGATGTTCTTGCGAAAGGACTCGAAAAACATGGAGTAAGTTGCGGAATTTCAAAGATAACAAGTTTTGATTAGCTTTTTTTATAATAGTTTTTTCTGTTTTTCTTTTTAGTTCAACGTTTGCACTTTGCATGGTGGTAAAGGCCAGGAACAGAGAGAATATGCCCTGGCGTCTCTTAAAGGTGGAAGTAAGGATATTCTTGTGGCTACAGACGTCGCTGGAAGAGGAATTGATATTAAAGATGTATCCATGGTCATTAATTACGACATGGCTAAATCGATTGAAGGTGAGTTCTGTCATCTACAAAATATCTTGATTTTTCAAAGTAAAACATCCATAGGCGCGTTGTGAACTGGAAAAACGGTGACGGTCCAAAATAGTTAATAAAACGCTTAAATTTTCTAGAAAAAAAACAGAAATTTTAAGCCGGTTCCCCACCAAAAATAATGACTTTCACAAAGTAGTTTAATTTTTAACAAAATAATTTAACTTCCCAAAGAACAGTTAAATTTTTAACCACGAAGCTGAATTTGCAACCAAGAAGATTTTATTAATAAATATATAATGAATAATAAAAAATAAAATAGTTTAATTTTCAACTGAAAAACATAAGTTTCCAATCAAAAATATTGTACCTGAAACAGTTGAAAAATTACTTTCTAACAAGAAAGAAAAAGAATTTTTAACTTGTTTGAGTCAACAAAGAAGGCGAGTTCTTTGCCAAATAATTTAATCCACAACCAAATAGATGGATTTCCAACAAGAAAGATAATTTTGGATCAATAAAGACGAATCTTTAATTGAGTAGTCAAATTTTGAACTGAGAAAGATCAATTATCAACCAAAAATAGAATTCTCAAATTGTCAGTTTGAAAATTATTTTGTAACAAAAAAAAACAACTATTTTTTAACCTCTTCATTTCAAGTAATAAAGATGAGAATTTTTTCTATGTAGTTGAATCATCAAACAAAAAAATTAATTTTCAACAATTTACATGAATTATAAACAAAATTTTAAAAATTCGAACCGAAAACATGAGTTTTCTATCAAAGAGAAAAACAAAAAATGTATGACTTTACAACAAAATACATACATTCTTAAGCTAGATACTAATTTTTACCGAGAAAGTTGATTTTGAACCAAGACAGATGACTTCTACCAATAAAAATGAATTTTCAATCCTTCAATTAGATAGTTCAATTTTAAACGAAATAATTACTTTCAATAGAATAGTTGAATTAATAATTACGATCTGAACGTTGAACTATAAAAAAATGTTCAACTAAAAAAAATTTGACTAATAAAGAATAAGAATTTTGCACTAGTGATTTCAACAAAAAATTATTTATTTTTTCCAAAAAAATAGTTGAATCCTAACAAAAGATAGGAATTTTAATTAGGAAGATGATTTCTTAACAAAAAAAAAATCAATTATCTGCCAAAAATGTTAATTTCCAAGCAAAAAAAAAACTTAAATTTTCAACGAAAATGTTAAATTTGTCTCGAAATATTTGAATTGTCAACTGAATCGTTGAGTTTTCAAGCCAAAGAGGAATCATGTATGAAACAGCTGAATCTTCAACCAAAAAGGAAATTAATTCTTAACAGAAGACGTAATAGTTCATATTTCAACCAAAGGCTATTTGAATTAAATATAAAAAACTTTAGCATTGAAAGAAAAGAACGAATTTCAAACAAAATAGTTTAATTTTCAACCAAAGACATGAAGTTTTAACTAGAATGATGAATTTTTAGTTACAAAAAAAAAAGGAATTTAATGCAAAAGTGTTCATTGGTTTAACTTAGTTCAAATTTTTCCTTCAAAAAACATAAAATATTTTAAAAAACGTGAAATCTCAATTAAACACATAATCAGGGTGTCGACTTGACCGGGAAACCTTCCTTTCTATGAATAAGAAAGAGATCTTATAATTTGATTTGAAGCATGTAAATTTTCTTTAGTCTAATTCTGGAATTTTCTAAATATATCTATACTTTATTAGAAAAACCATTTATATTTTTTTCCTATTATGAGGAAAACATTTTGCGAATTTGTTGCTCCGTGGGATATTTTCAGATTATTATTATTTAGCTCTTGATATTAAAATTATATTTCGGATTTAGAAGATAGTAATTGAAAAAAGTCGCTCTTCCAATTCAAAATTCGTCACAATTTGAAAGTCCTCTCTTCCTAATTTTGAATAAAGAAAGTACTTCAAGAAGTTCTTAAAGAAGAAGCAGGATTTTGAAGAAGAAATATTTCCTAATTATAATAGTAAACTTTTTTAAATTGTTCATTATGAATTCATCATTTTTAAGTTGAATTATCAAATCCTTAACCGAAAGTTTGACTCTTTTTTTGGAACTTAATTTTTTTTAAAGTGCGTTATTTAATTTAAAATTGACCCCTGGTTGAAAATGTAACTTCTTCTTTAAAAATCAATTTATCTTTTTGCAGCGAAAATTCAAGTATTTAGTTGAACATTGAATTTTGAATTTAAAAATAGAACTATCTTTTTGAGACTTTCTGAACTTTGTAGAAAATTCGCCTCTTTTGTGAAAAAATTTAACAATTTGAATGAATTCGACGTTTTGAATTAAAAATCCAATGATTTCGTCGAAAATTCATATATTTTGTTGAAAAATCTATATTTTGATAGAGAATTATCTCTTTCTTCGAAAATGTTTAAAAATGATTTTTTACGGCTAACCATTCAATTTATACAGTTATATATTTTTTACTTTAGTCGAAGATTTATCTAGTTAAAAACTCTCATGTTTGGTAAAAAATTATTTTTTGAAGCCGAAAACGTTAGTATTCCACTTTTTGCTTCGAAATTATTATTTTTATAGTTCAAAATTCAACCGTTTTGTTAAAAAACTATTTTCTGGTTGGAAATTAATTTTTGGTGAAAAATTCAGTCATTTCACTTGAAGATCAATTTCTTCAGTTAAAAATTCGTCTTTCTGGTTTGAAATTCTACTGCTACAGTTGAACATTTACATTTTTATTTGAAAAATTCATCATTTTGATTAAAAATGTAACTATTCGTTTGAAAATTAGTTTTTTTTTTTGTTGAAAATTAGTTTTTATTGTTTTAAGTGATTTATTCACCTGAAACTTTTACTTATTTTAATTGAAAATTCCCTAGTTGTAATTAAAAATTCATTTGTGTGGCTGAACATATATATTTTTTAAAATTTTTAATTTGAGCATACAAATTTCAGTTGAAGACTCTTTGTAAGAAACTCTTGGTTAGGTATCTAATTGTGTGTGTTTTTTTTTTGTTTATTACCAAAGATGTTACTGTCCCTGTTTCGGTTGAAAATAATAATTTTTTCAATTCGAAATTGAACTATACTGTTGAAATATTGTATTTTTTGGTAGAAAATTATTCTTTCTATTTGGAAATTATACTTTTTGTTTGAATCTTCACCTTCATGGTTGAAAATTGAAGTATTCTTGCTAAATATTTATCATTTTAGTTGAAAATTCATCTTCTTGGTTTGGATTTTCACTGTTCCGCTGTTCCTAATATTATGTAAAAATTCATTACTTTCGTTGAAAAATTTGTTACTTTTAGTTGACCGGGAAAATGGTAAAAATTGACCAGGAAAAACCGGTAAATGACAGGGATTCTTAAATCGTCCGCTAAATCGCAACCCTGATAATCTTTAACCAAATATTTGATTTTGTAACTAAAAAAGATTAATTTTCAACTAAATACGAAAAATCATTTTTTTTGGTCAACAATTTAACTACTTGGTTGTAAGTTGAACTATTTTTAAAATATACATTTTTTTGTCAGAAGATTGATCTTTACCGTTCCAAATTTGACTATTGTGTTTGAAGCTTGTTTCATTTTGGGCTTTGAGTTCATTTTTTATTCGAAAATTGAACTATCCCGTACTTGATTGTAAATGATCCATATTCAGTTAAAAACTCAAGTATTCGATTGGAAATTCATGTATCTAGTTAATATTTAATCTTTTTTGGCATAAAACGAATTTTTTTGTTCATAGACTTATCTTATCAGTCGAGAATTAAATATTTGGTTGAACAATTAACTGTTTTGTTGATAATTCTTTTTTTGGCTGAAGATTTATCATTCTATTTGAAGCTTCATGTCTTTGGTTAAAAATTAAACTATTTCGTCCGAATTTTTTTTTTTTTTTTTGTTGAATTCAAATGTTTTTGTTTTAAAATCCAAATATATTTGTTGAAGATTCAATTGTTTTAGACAAAGTTCCCCTTTTTCGCTTGAAAATTCTTGTATTTTGGTAAATTAGTTTCTAAAACTGAAAATTTGAGGATACTATTGTTGGTTAAGAATTGATCTTCTTCAGTTGAAAATTGGATTATCTGGTTGAAAATTAATGTGCTTATTAATATATTTATTTATTCGACTGAACTCAAAAAAGGCGATTTATCAACAAAAAGTTTTATTTCAAACAGATATTGGAAGTAATCCAAAAGTAATAGATAAATACTAATAGTTAAACTTTTTTTTGGTTGAAAATTTGAGAAATTTTTTGAAGATTTAACTATTTTGTGCGAATTTCGTTTTTTGGATTCATCTTTTTCTGATTTGAAGTTCAAATATATTTGTTGGAGATTCAATTGATTTAGGAAAAGTTCCCCTTTTTCGCTTGAAAATCCAACAATTCAGTTGAAAAATGATTTGATTGCAAATTCTTTTATTTTGTTAAAATCTTTTCTTTTTGGTTGAGGATTCAACTATTTAGAAAGAATTTGTCTTTCTTGCTTGAATTGAACAGGTTGAAAATTCGTTTTTTTTTACAAATTAGTTTCTAAAACTGAAATATTGAGGATTCTTTTTTTGGTTGAGAATCGATCTTCTTCAGTTAAAAATTTGACTATTTGTTTGAAAATTAATGTGTTTGTTGAATAATTTTCTTTTGGTAGAAAATTAATCTTCGCAACCGTTCCGTTGGAAGTTAAATTATTTTGTTGAATTTTCTAGAAAGAAGATTAATATTATTATTTTTTTCAAATTTTTAGATTTTTAACCAAAGAAGTAATTAGTTTCCAACTAAAATATTGAATTTCCAATTGAAGTGACTTTTATTAAACCAGAAAAGTAAATTGTCTACTATAATAAATACTTGAATTTTTTACTAAAATAGATTGAAATCGAACTCAAGGCGAATTATCAAGAAAAAGTTATATTTCAAACAAATGTTGGAAGTAATCCATAAATAATAGATAAATACTAATAATTAATAAATAAATTCGTTTTCTAAAATTGAAAATTCATATTTTACGATGAAAGAGTAATCTTTCTTGGTTTAAAATAGATTTTTGTTTAAAAATTCGTCTTGTTGGCCTGGAAATTAAACTTATTCTTGTTGAAAATTTGAGAAATTTTTTGAAGATGTAACTATTTCTTACGAATTTTTCTTTTCTTGGATTCATCTGTTTTTTTGTTAAAACCTTTTCTTCTTGGTTGAGAATTCAACTATTTACAAAAAATTTGTCTTTCTTGCTTGAATTGAACAGGTTGAAAATTCGTTTTTTTTTTTTACACATTAGTTTTTAAAACTGAAAAATTGAGGATACTATTTTTGGTTGAGGATTGTCTTCAGTTGAAAATTTGACTATTTGGTTGAAAATTAATTTGTTTGTTGAATAAATTTCTTTTGGTAGGAAATTAATCTTCGCAACCGTTCCGTTGGAAGTTTAATTATTTTGTTGAAAAAAAGCTACTTTGTGAAAGTAATCTTCATCTATTCATTTATTTCAAACCAAAAACATGAATTTCCTAGAAAGAAGATTAATATTTTTTTTTCAATTGTTCTATCTTCAACCAAAGTGATTAGTATTCAACTAAAATAATGAATTTTCAACTGAAGTGACGTTTATTGAACCAGAAAAGTAAATTGTCTACTATAATACATAATTGAATTTTCAGCAAAATAGTTGAATTTTATGCTAAAATAGATTGAAATTGAACTCAAGAAGGCGAATTATCAACAAGAAGTTTTATTTCAAAGAAATGTTTGAAGTAATCCTTAAATAATAGATAAATACTAATAGTTAATAAATAAATTCGTTTTCTTTAATTGAAAATTCATCTTTTATGATAAAAAGTAATCTCTTTTGGTTTGAAATGAGAATTTTGTACAAAATTCGTCTTGTTGGCTTGGAAATTAAATTTTTGTTGTTGTTGCAAATTTGAAAAATTATTTAAGATTTAACTATTCTCGTACATTGACATGCAAATTCAATTATTTGATAAATTAATTCTTCAATTTGATTTCAGATTACACCCATCGTATTGGACGAACTGGTCGTGCAGGAAAAGCGGGTCTCGCTATTTCCTTCTGCACAAAAGATGACAGTCATCTCTTCTACGATCTTAAACAAACAATTCTCGGGAGCCCAATTTCTACCTGTCCACCAGAGCTCCTCAATCATCCGGACGCCCAGCACAAACCCGGAACCGTTGTCACAAAGAAGAGACGAGAGGAGAAAATTTTCGCATAAACTACCTCAAATGATAAATATCGTATGGATGTTCTTTATAACGTGAGTGACTGGAACTTACAGATACAATTTATAATTTTAATTACACATCTGTCGTCCAATTTTTACTAAGTGATTGATTCTGTGAAGAGGAAGAAACTCAAATTCAGTTTAACATGCCAAGGATTTTAATTAAATCGAGCTGGATAATTCCTTGTTTCTCCGTGATGCGAGTTTTTTCTGAAATAAATAATTCAATAATGTAAGAAGTGTCTTATACTTTTTCTAGGATTAAACATTATATAGTTACGTATATTACCAAATTCAAACAAGCGTCCTCTAATGTCTATTGGAATTAAAAAAGTTAGATATGAAAAAATGAAAGAAAGGGAAGGCAAACTTTCTTTCAAACCCCTTCCTTTCATACTTAAATGATGAATGTACAATCACGTAGTTGAATATACAACAAAAAAGACGAATCCTTAACGGAATCCATAAATTTTCAACAAAAAAAAAATTTCCAACCAAATAGTTCGAATTTTAACCAAATTTATACTAAAAAGATGAATTGTTTATCGAATAGTTCTATTTTAACCCAAAAGATTGATGTTTTACTGAAACATACGATTTCATAACAAAGCGCATGAATTGTCCATGAATTTTCAAACAAATAGTTGAATTTCCGACTTAAAAATAATCATTTATCAATCAAAAATGGAATAGTTCATTTTTCAATTAGAAAAAAACAACTTTCAGCCAAAAAGAAAAACTCTCAATAGAAAATCTCATTTATACCAACCAGAAAAATTAATTATCAATTAAAATAATGAATCTTCAACAAAATACATGATTTAAAAAAAAAAGATAATTCTTTAGTTAAATAGTTGAATCTTGAACTAAACAATATAAATTTCAAATCTAGAATGGCATATGGTAATTCTCAGTTGAGATAGATGTCATTTTTAACCAAATAGCTGAGGTTTCAACCAAATAACCAGAGAAGAATTTCATACTTAAATGATGAATGTACAATCATGTAGTTGAATATTCAACAAAAAAGACGAATCCTCAACGGAATCCATAAATTTTCAACGAAAAAAAAAAAAAAAAAATTCCAACCAAATAGTTCGAATTTCAACCAAATTTATACTAAAAAGATGAATTGTTTATCAAAAAGTTCTATTTCAAACCAAAAGATTAATTTTTCACTGAAACATACGATTTCATAATAAAGCGCATGAAGTTTCTATGAATTTTCAAACAAATAGTTAAATTTTCTATTGAAGATAAATTTAATATCAAAAAAGAAATAGCTAGATTTGTATTCAAAATATCAACTTTGAATAGAATAGTTCAATTTTCAACCGAGATAATTAACTTCAACTTTCAATTGAAAAAATTAGTTTTCCCTTAAAGATATCAAATTTTTAAAAAATATACATTTTCAACAAGGTACATGAATTTCCAACCAAAAATTGACTGGTTAGTTTATGGTTGAAAAACATATTTTAAACCCCAAAAAACGCAAACTTACAACCAAAAAAATCAATTTCTAAACAAATAATAATTAAATTCTCAACCTAACGGGATGAATTTCGATCCAAATAAAAACAAAGAATTTTCAGTTAAAAAATAAATGTATACACAACAGGAAAAAAATATTTAACAGAATAGTTGAATTGACGAACAGAAGTAAATTTTTTTAAAGATAATGAAAAATTCAACCAGAGATGAATTTAAGACAAAATTATGAGTCTTCAACCAGAAATAATCAATTTTTAACAGAAGAGTTTCATTTTTGACCAAGTAGTTAATTTTTTACTATAAGGATAAATTTTTATCTCAGAAGATGAATTGTTCACCGAGGAGATTAATTTTCTACAATAAAAAAAATTATAATAAATAAAAAATTGAAGAAAATACATGAACTCTCAACACGAAATGGATTAGTTAAATATTAATGTTTAAAAATTCTGTTTCAAGAAAAAAGACGAATATTCAACAATGCGTCTGAACTCTCGAACAAGAAAATGTTTACTTTTTGTATCACTCTAACACAATTCGATTTACGAATTACTAGCTTTTTAATATTTTCCAGGCAATCAAGTGTCCAAAGCCTGCCACAGAAAAATAATCGTGAGAGGTTAGTAATTTTCAATATTTTTTTATTCAAATTTGATAAAAAAGGGACAAATGATTCTCATTGATTTTTTTTTGCAATTTTACAGAACCGAGAAATCTAGTCGTAATTTACTGATAACAGTCGAATTATGATGACTGCTTGCCAAATTGGGCAATCGTGGTAATTTAAATTTATTGAAAATAATTGCACATTTAGAATTTAGAGCTCTAATATTTTCAACAGGAAATGAACAATAACATTCTATCGTTGCATTTTTTGTTTGTTTTTACTGCTTTTACTTTATATTCGAAATAGAAAACATTGAGAAGTTCTCAGTATTGAATTCAAATCATTTTCAATTCCAGGCTAAGGTTTCAAACTCCTTGAAGAAACAAAACTAAGTCAGATTTTTGTAAATTTTTCTTCTTTGGCAACTTTTACCATTTTTCGTTTGATTTTGTTATTTAGAATGATTTTTTAACTTTTCCTCTTGAAAATATAGAATCATAATTTTTCTTACATTCGGACAATTCCAGTTCAATTATTGTACGTAATTATATGTAAGGAATAATAAATCATTACAACATTGTATACAAAAGTGTTCTTTTCCTTCCTATTACAAATTTCAAATGAGAATAATATTGGTAATATTTACGCATGTCGATGCTATGAATTTGATATTTTTGTAGAATTATTGAATGTTTTCTGTGAGAAGCGTATTCGTGTATAGTCATAAAAATAATTGTTTCTTCACGTTTTCTTAGGATCTATTAATTTATTGGATATTTGAAATATTACCAAATATTTTTTCTAGATAAATATGTGGTAGAAAACATGTTTTAATAATTAAAATAAATCAAATTTAAATTTTCCTCGTGCTACAGGATAATTATCGGCCTAAAGTACAGCCAGCGCCGCCACACGGCTCTGGTCAAATCCCACGTTACATTCATCGCCTGTTTGTACTTTTGTAGTTCAACGGACGTTATGTTGGGTTATGTTCTGTATTTCCGGGTTCCGCAGTTTCTTCCAAAGTGACTTATTCCACGAATTTGGAAATTTCAAATACAAAACGGCATTCAATCATTTTTTCGCCTTTCTTTAAAACTTGTGCAAAACTTACAAACTTGTGTCAGAAATAAATTTATTGTTTACTAAACAACAAGCGGACAAACATACGCAGTTATTATATATATAAGCAATCTGGCCGGCCGGTGGCCACTTTCAAAACCTGCGCAACACCCTTCGTAAATTCGCACGAGTGTTGCGACACCTTGTCTACTTCCACCATAGGATCTCGCATGCATGTCATTCAAACGGAGCGCGCGTAAGCGATACATGTTCACTGTAGCTAAATTGAAAATTCAAATCCTCTTTAACGTACGTTAAAAAAAAGTATTTTCGGAAGTTTTTTGATGACGTTTCGACATTTTTAACAGCTGACAGTTTTCACACTTCAAATTTTACCGCGTTCGGAACATTAGCGCCACCTGCATTTTCGGTGAGGACTAATTTAGTAAACAAGAAGAAACTAGAAAGTTGAACTTTTGTGATCTTTTCAGAAAATAAGTTAATTCATTCCCATTTTCATTAAAAGAAAATACTGTAAAATGGGCGTATGTTAAATTTTTTCTTTTTGAAACTGTATACGCACCAATATTCCGAAGTTGGAATGTCAATTCTGTTTGTTATGTTTACGGTGTCCGCGGTTTTTCTTTTCGTTTGAATGATTTAGAACCAATTTCAGCGAAAGATTTTTATTCATTTAGAAAACAAGTTTAGTGTTTAGTTCGGTTTTGTATAATCTTGTAGATTCTGAGGAGGGTTTCGCCAATTGTAGTCTATATAAGCAGAATCTAACCTCAATTTCCTTCAAGTTTCGTGATTCCGTTTTCAAGTTTGAACAAGTTTGAGACTCTTTTTTTAAGATTCTCAATATTTGAGAATGAATCACGATAAAAAATCAGGAAGGAGAAGCAGATCAAGGGAAAGAGATCGTGATAGAGAAAGGGATAAAACGAGAGACAGGGAACGTAAAAGATCGAGGAGTCGCTCAAAAGAAAGAAAAAAGGTAATAATTTATTATTTTCATGGAATTCAAGTTATTTATAATTTTTTACGTCATAAATTGAGATAAAATATGCAACTCATAACAATTTTCTTTCTGAATTTCTCAAATCTCAAGCGCTTTTTAATTTGGAGAAGTATTGGAATTTCAACAATATACAGATGAATTTTTATCGCAATAGAAGATTTTTTAACAAAAAAGATCATCCTAAAAACAAAATACATAATTTTTTAACCGAAAATGAGATGCTCAAATTTCATACCAAAAAAAAAAAGATTTTATGTCAAATATAGTTCTATTTTGAATGGAAAACATAAATTTTAAAAAGTAAGTCCCACTTCCAACCAAGTAGGATTTCATTTTTCAAAATTCTCAACGGAAATTGTTATAGTTTAAATTTCAAGTATTTTAGCCAAGAAAATTTTTAATTGAATCTCTAAAATGATTAAATCTAACATAGAAAGACACATTTTCAACAAAAGAGTTAAATCTTTTACTTAAACTCTTGAACAGATTTTTTTTTTATTCAAAGAAGATTTTTTCAACAAAATATTCAAATCTGGAAGATACATTTTCAACAAAATACATGAATCTTGAACCAAATACTTAAGTTTTCGATTGACAAAGAGACATCAACAGTAACAAAAGAAGCATTTTTTACTTGATATTTTAATTTCCAACTAAAATTTTA
>WSXT02224397.1:0-16686 GCA_011762715.2 Neuroterus valhalla | reverse complement strand
CATACACGAGAACCAGGGCCGTGGAGAGAATATTCGGGACCCGGGGGAATCTAGGATGCGGGCCCCATTCATTTTTTTTTTCATGAAAATACGTATAATTGTGAGTCCAGGCCCCTCTAAGAACTCCGGGCCCGGAGGAGAAAGTCCCCGACCCCCCTCCCTATCGTCGGGCCTGTCGATAAAATAACAGCGCCTTTCTTCTTTCTTCTCGTTCACTCAGGTTATAACGGATTAATTATCAGAAATTTTTTTATTCAACTTCCCATAGACTGAACAACTGTTAAATAGTTCGAAGGTTGATTCACAAATAAGAGGATGCATAGAGAGATTAATGCGTCTTTGAAAAACCAGATCTACTATAACTTCTGAAAACATGGTTTGATAACTAACAGCGTCACTTTCCACTGTCGAAGGCACTTCGCAATTCTCATGGGTACGTATGTGGCGAAACTATTGTTTGTGAGCATAAAACCACTATTATGTTATATATGGATAACTTGAAGACCTATGGTTCTGGGAAAAAAACCATCTCAAGGATATTCTAAGTATCGTCGTGGCTTACCCAAGAGAAATCGGTATGGACTTTGGATTGGATAAGTTTACCAAGATCCATCTAAAGCATAGACAAATAGCATGTGTAGATAATGACCCTGCGCTTGTGGATAGAAGTGCAGTTTGACACCTTAGCGCTGGAGAGGGCCTACGAATACCTGGGCGCGCCTGAGAGCCGCGTCAGGATACAACACCCGTGTTGTTCTCAACGGAGGTTCTCCGAAGCAGGTACAAACACTCTCTTCGACGGATATCGTCGTCCAACCTGTCGTGAATGGACAAGATATCTGCGACTATCATTCTTGCCGTCTCGGTTCTACTCTATTTCTTTGGGGTGGTTCCATGGACGAAAAACGAGCTCAAGGCTCTTGATATCACTACGCGCAAGATAATGCATATAAAGAAAAGCTTGGATATCAAATCTTCCGTTACGCGCTTCTACATCGCATGCCGTTAAGGCGGACGTAGACTTCTCAATCTTCAATGCCTATTCAACCGAATTATCCTAAGTACTGCTCGTATCATTGCAAACATATAATGAAGATGGTTAGGAATAACAAAATGAGTAGGAAAGGAGCGTCCCTCTACAAAGCCGCAGAGCAGGCAGCTCAAACCATTGGCCTGAAACTCGGCATCAGAAGTGAAGACAGTACATTTCTCCATCAAGATAGCTTACTTTTGAAAGTACAGGTGGAGCAAGCAGAGCCAAGAAACTTCCTAAAAAACATACCAATGCAGCATATAAGGTCGAGGGATTTCCAGCGATAGGTGCAGGGCATTTCTTGAACTCCGTGAGCACCTATGGCATATGCTATCAAATCGTCCTATTCACGCAGAAAGGACACATATCTAGAGACACAATAAGGCCTTGAGAGTGCTTGTCCACTATCTCTGTCGCTCTTGTGGCGTTGGCTGCGACCGTGTCCTGCCGAATGCTCCAAAGGAGATAGGGTCTATAATTGAGAACTCGGAGTGCCAAATCTACTGGAACTACAATTCCTCAGAAATAGTCCCTATTCGAAACACAAGACCCGAGATCGTGCTCTTTGACAGAAATGACCGAACTATGTCCGCGATCGAATTCCCGGCTCCAGCAGACTAAAACATCAGAGGCAAGGAGTTCGAAAAAAAGGAGAGGTTCGGAGATCTCAGAGAGCACCTGCAGCAGTATCATCAAGGATGTTTGGTTTAAATAATTTTTCTCATCATCGGTGCTCTCGGAGGTGTGACGCCTTCACTGATTGTGAAGCTTGAAACATTTTTTTTATGATTTGAAAATAATTTCTACAGTTCGCTTAGAGCCTTCAAAGTTTTGGGTTACACGGAGAAATTAGGTCGAGGAATAGTAGTTCCAGTAAATTCAGCACTCCTTGTTCTCAACAATAGACTATATCCTCCTTGGAGCGTTCGGCAGGGCAGGGTCGCGGCCAAAGCCATTAGAGCGACAAAGATATTGGTAAAGCACTCTCAAGTCCGGTCTTGTGTCTATACATATACGTCGTTCCTGCGTGAATAGGTCAATTCGATGGTGGATGCCATAGGTACTCAGGGAGTTTGAGACGCGTGCTGCATCTATCGCTGGAAATCTCTCGGCCTTATATGCTGCTATGGTAGGCCAAGTTGAAAACCACACCGTTCCGACAGGCGACAATGCCATTGAAGATTGAGGAGTCCACGTCCGCCTCCACGGCGTGCGTTGTATGAGCGCGGAACAGACGAGTTCATAGTCAATCTTTTCTTCATATGCATTATCTTGCGCGTAGTGATATCAAGGGCCTTGAGCTCGTTCTTCGTCCATGGAACTACCCCAAAC
Organism: Neuroterus valhalla; assembly: GCA_011762715.2. Classification (NCBI taxonomy): domain Eukaryota; kingdom Metazoa; phylum Arthropoda; class Insecta; order Hymenoptera; family Cynipidae; genus Neuroterus; species Neuroterus valhalla. Next base: position 14,321 of record WSXT02224397.1, on the reverse strand, counting down.
AAAGAAAGTTGAACCGGGACGGCAAATATGTTAGTAACAGATATCTTATTCAACGACGACAAGTTGGACGACCAAATCCGTCGGAGCAGGTGTTTTTATCTGTTTTGGAGAATCTCCTTTACTGATGTTGTATCCTGAATGCGGCTCTCAGGCACATCCAGGTATTTGAAGGTCTCTCCAGCGCTAAGGTGCCTAATAGCACATATAAAATGAATGAGTGACCTTATGCTCACAAACATCAGTTCCGCCACATAGGTTCCTATGAGAATAGCTGAGTGCGAGAGATAGTGGCAACAGTATGATGCAGAAGAGGAGGGGGCCCATCGCGTCACCAATAAAGACATCTTTCTGGAAATAGACGTTGTTGGTTGTCACATGATGTTTCCCAGGAGTAATAGTAAATCTGGCCTTCCAAAGGGGCATCGATCTCTTTGTGCATCCTTCTATATGTATGTTAATGAACATCCCAGCTTTTCAATAGACAAATGACAAGTCCATAGGAAGCTGAATCATAAAATTCATGATAATCAACCTAGACCATCAACAGATTTTCCTTGGGGTTTGCAGCGTACACTCTTTACGTCCTCGTTGTTCTTAAATCTCACTTCATATAGGCCCAACTATACGAACAAGACTGCCTTTCAGGATAGAAGGGAAGATCTTATGCAATGTTTCCAGACTTCTTTTGTAGGAGTACATTTCGTCCTAACGCCAGCTACTGCGGAATGCGAATTCCCGACCTTGAATATGAGATGAAGATGCGGACCAGGTGTTGTTGTAATGAGGTGGACTTATTCCACCTAGAGTTCCTAATACAATCTGGACCAGCAGCGGAGAAGTTCTTCGTTCCCCTTAATGTTTTCTTTACCTCCTTAGCAGTGATTGGTGGGCAGCTCTTCTTGGATTTTATGAGGTTATTGCACAGCTCCTTGAAACGTATGATGTTCTTAGTGCCTTCATTCAATTGATGTTTTACTTCGTGAATAGGCGCTATGTACAGTTAGCGCCCGAGCGATAGCGAGGGCATTAGGCACGGTGCCGTGATGACCTATTTAAATCACGGATAAGTGTTAATTAAGTGCGCATTTAGGTCACGCAGTACTATAAAATAATTTTACTACGCCTGCAGTTTTTTGCATGAATGGTATGTTCAATGACGTTTCAAAAACAGCCAGACGGGCCATCTAGTAACAAGACAGAACCAGTCGGCACCTTGCTCAATATGTCAAAAAAATTAGGTTATGATTTCATAACACCTGAAATTTGTTGCACAAAGAAGCATCAAGCGAAACATGATCCCTCTTGCCAAAAATTAGACAAGCGACTTCTTGTCCATATTGTGCATGAACAAGTTGCATCTGCTGCTATGGCCTACTGTTTAATAAATGTCGAAAAGACTGAAAATCAGCTGTGAGACAAATTTCATGCAGATATGCGCAGGTGATCCTACAACCGTTTGAAACATCTATTCAGAGAATTCAGCTTCTGAAATTCTATGCCACATTGAAGAGAAGAAAATCCTGGTTAATAAAGAAGAACAAGGGAAACAGATGCTTGAAGATTTATTTTTCATCAGGAGATTGCTAGCAGTTACCTTCAAACAAGAAGAGACATTGCAGAATTTTTCTCCTATCCTATAATACCGGTACTTTTGTACCGGTATTATAGGCAGAGTGGTGGAACTGTTATGTCACTAGGAGGTCACAGTTGCTCTAAAAACAGCACATAAAGGTCACACTATTCTATAACGCTGTAACTGTTATGTTTGATGAGTTATTCATATTTCACATTATATATTCTGGTTTAAAGGTGTTGCGCTATTGACGTGTATAGTAGTAAGAAGGTAACGTTTTACTTGACTCCGCCTGTGAGACGGAAAAAGTATTTTATGTGTAATTTCAAACTTGTTTTGTGAGGCATCTCATTTCTGTGGCGTCTCACCTTGAGACCAAAATATATAATGTGAAATATAAATAACTCCGAAAACATAACCTACTCATCACACAACAATTTTCACAGGCTCAATATGACCTATTTTCTAAATTGAAAAGGACAACTGACGCGTTGTCGAAACGTCTTTATATGTTGTGACGGTTCTTTCAGGAATCTAATAAAAAACATTTATGACCAGTAGTCTACACCTCCTACATCTTTTCGTCAAATCATCTACCCTGGCCGAAAAAACTACATTCTCTGAGAGTTACATGGTATATCTTCAATTATTCGAATTCGGTCTTTACGCAATTAAGAAACTCATAGGATAAACGAGTGGTAAATATAGCAGGGTGTACATTGACTGAATTTGAAATTTACTCAAAATTTTGTCAACTTTTGATAAATGCACTACAGTCGGCATAGTAGTCAAGTGTGAAACAGGTGTATTACCATATGTGACCTGCCTCAAGAAAAGGTCCCCAAGCGTCGATAGGAGAATTTTACAGGAGGTCGAGTGAAAGTCAGCTCAAATAAGGCTTTTCCGGTAGAATCGGGCGTCACTGAAAATCTTCATCTCAATTTACTATCACAAGCATTGCTGCTGTGTGCAAGAGTCACAGACACTATCCAAACCATCCCCAACCAGAAGCACCAACATCCAGAGCCAGTAACATTATCCTCCTAAATCAGAAACACCCCAAAGTGCAGCCAGAACAAGTAAGCTTCATGAATCCAGAAAGCAGGCTGTTGGTCCGGCCACGCCAGAACCACCATATGTCTGCAGGGACACCCGTGAACTTGCTACGAAGATTGGTCACAAACCCCCAGGAGAGACACATGCACACAATCGCACCTGAGTTGTAGGTTCAAGCGCGAAAAAGAATTATGCTCCTCCTGATAGATTATCACCAGAGATCACTGAGAAAATAGGTTGAGCGCTATTGAGGAATGCTTGTCAATGAATCACAAGGTAACAGAGAATCCACTAACCCATCACTGCACTTGATTCGTTGATTCAAGCTCCAATGTACGAAAGAATAATGGACTTTATCCGAAATCATGATAAAATGATGTAAGTCGAGCATAATCAATGAGGAACTTTGAAATTTAATCGATTACATACTGAGCTTCAAGCTTCAGGCGCGAAAAACAGATGAGATTTTGCTAGAAGAAAACATCCAGAGATCCAGCAAACAGTCGGAACACTCTCAAGGAGTCGCCAACAATGATTGAGAGAAAGTAGCAAAGATTCATTCTTTAAATCACTGTACCTAAGTTGTGAACCCGAGCACACATTTAAGAAGGAATATGAGGTCCATAGAATGTCACAGTGATATGAGTCAAGAAACAATGAAAAGATTTCCAACTGAACCTTTTCTTTTATTCCTCATTCTTTTCGAGCTAATACCTTATGTAAATTTTTATTCTCTATCTGTGCGTTTCCTTACCTCAATTTTTGTGGCTACTTATTGTCTCCTTCATACTGTACTCAGCCCCTGCTTCAAACTTACTTGATCTATTTTTTGTCACCATTATTTCTCTTTCAGCACGTTCTTCATTTTCTCTCGCTTGATTTTCTACACTTTCGAGTTTTCTCCATACTTTCTCTTCTTCCTTTTTCCACTCTTCAAAACTTTTCTGTAACTTTTTATTCACCTTCATGGTATCACCTCCTTTCCTACAGCTTTTCAGCTTGGTCTGCTGAAAATATACTTCATATACTATACTTGCTATCCTAGGTCTTCAAAATCTACGGAAAAAGCCACTTGTTACCCTTCCTTTCACCCTTAATTCCTATTGAATGGATATTTTAGGACGTTTATATTATCAGTTCTTCCAACCTCTTCCCCAAAGCCTGTCAGGTTGTTTAGAATACCTTCTCCTTCTTCTACCTGGTGTAAGTCAAACAGACAAGGAGATGATTTGCAATCGAACCAATTGTATGTTGATCTACAAGCTGCAGGCGCACCGAACACATTTGACTTCGTCGGGAGAGCATACTAAGGGATTACATAGAAGGCAAAGGTTGAAACGATCTTGCAGATTACCTAACAGTAAATGGTGGAAAGACGGAGAAGTCATTTTCAAATCACAGTAGTCGAGTTGTGAATCCGAGCATCAAACGCAAACGAAATCGGAGGCCAATAGAAAGTATGACTGAGATTCTGTTACTGGAATAAACAACTGGGTCTGACGACATCTATCTCATTCAAAATATTCGAAAGAACATTACAATTCTGTCAGGTTAACGTTTCAAACGATAGTCAGATGGACGTGCGCGTGTCCTAGGTCACTTTGTTAGGGGAAGAGAAAAAAGGGCGTCCCTTAAATCACAAAGAAGATTGGAGTACAGAATTTGGCAATAAAAATGTAGAGGGTGCATGGATATTACTGCGGGATGACGTCCTCAAGAAAGCATTAGAAGTGTGTGGTGCTGCTACTGTAGGAAGAAGTTTTCGTGATGCTGGGTAGAAAGACAAAATACGTGTGTCAATCAACGAGAATGAAAAGCCTACTCAAGAATGTTGAATATAAGAGGTCTTACTGATAGGGGATGGACTAGAGTATTAGGTGAATAAAAGGATGGGAAGACGAAAGCAAATAAACTAGTAAAGGATGCGAGGATAAAATAGGAGGGTAAGAAGATACAAAAATACAAAATGATGGTGAAATGGTATAAGATTCGGACACAGTTGAAGACTGTACGAGCCGCCCTAGGCAGCTGCCTAGGGCGGCAAATTTTCAGGGGCGGCAAAATTTCAAATCAAGCTGTGAACAGTAAGAGTGCAGTTCGGAACGTTATGCTTTCCCCAAGAACACTAGAATACAGGAAGGGGAACTGCTATATATGGGTGTCGAAGAAGCTGTCCGCAGCACACATTTTGGAAAAAATGCTGAAGAAATGCGCACTGATTCAACGTATCTAGCGAAATAAGTACGAGAGAGAACGATCGTGCGAGAACATACTATCGATTCTTTTCACTAATAAAAAGACTTCAAACTTTATTCGGAAAAACAACATCAGGGGGGGGGGGCGATTTCACAACTGCCTAGGGCAGCAAATTGTTTAAAACCGCCACTGCACAGACAACAATGCGTTAGACGATATCGTAGGTAGTGGATATTCGTTTCCGTATCTGTGTGAATTTGTAAATATGTGTGCTGTGAACAGAAAAGTTCCGGATAATTGGAGAAAGGCGATTATTGTCCCAATCCACAAGGGAAAGGGTGATCAAGGCGACTATAATAATAAGAAAGTGATACTGATCAATTGATTCATAGGGATAACAAAGAAGAGGATCTGGGAAGTGCATATGGATTCATTCCAGAGAGATCATGTGTGGTGAAACGCCATTGAATAAAAAGAGCAGTATGGGATCTCTCGAGGAATGTGGTGCAGAAAAAACACTGTTAGACATGAGTAAAAGAAACCTGCTCATATGGTTCGACCACGTCGAGAGATTGGACGAATAATGGCTTACAAAGCAAGCGTACCCAGGTAGGGCAAATGGCAGCGAACCCGTAGATGAACCAAAACAGGAATGAACAAAAGGTACGAATGTCAATCAACTAATTTGGATTGCGTTTTGACGCTTAGATATGCGTTGCCGCTTGGTCGTGTGTTGCAGCTCAGGCGCACAGTGGGGTATTTTGGATTTTTTCGGACTCGTCAATTTTCAACCGAATTGAACTTTTTTTTAAGTACTCGTGAATAATTTTACTGTATGGAAGATATGCCAATATCAGGGTTATTTTTTTGAAATTAAATGTTTTTCGGTTGAATGATTTGAAAATTAAAGCATTCACATTATGAAGTTTTATTAACCTAAATTATTTATAACTTCTATTGCAAAAATAGAATGAGAATGGAAAAGAGTGTACTTTAATTGTTTTAATCTTGAAGCAGCTGTTTCCACGAATTAAAAAATATTGCTGACATCTGGATAGCCTGAAAATCGGCCGGCGACTGCCGACGTTTTTGTGAAGTATTGACAGTTCAAACCCTAATATTGGAATATCTCACAGCTTATTAAAATTATTTCCGAGTATTTAATAAAAATTTCAATTCGGTTGAGAATTGACGAGTCACTGATTATTTGTCCGAAAAAATCGAAAATACGTTGTTCGAAATTTTTTCGACGTATTGACGGTTCAAACCCTAATATTTGCATATCCCACAGACAGTAAAGTTATTCGCGAGTAGTTAAAGGAGAAGAATTTTCTATTCGGTTGAAAATTTACAAGTCGCCGATTATTTGTCCGGAAGAATAAAAAATACCCCAGTGTGGGGCGTGTGTTGCCACTCGGGCGTGTCTTGTTATAATAATGGAGTTGAATTACGCAATGAAAAGAGTGGGTAGCAGGAGGAACACATTTCGCAAGAATGTCTTGAGTCGGGTGCCTTTTGGAATATTCAACCTGTCCCCAAGCATGTATCCTTGGAAATACGGCACACAGAATAGGTCGAGATGCTCCCAGTAATGTGTCCTAGAGAGAGTGCCACGCAGAACAAATAACATATCCCCAGGAATGTGTCTCGGGGAGAGCGGCTCTCGAAGTAGGTAAACCTATCCCCAGAAATGTGTCCTGAGGAGAGTGACATTTGGAACAAACAGCAAATCCCCAGGAATGTGTCCTTGGGAGAGCGGCACCGGAGAAACAAACCTGCACCCAATCACGTACACGAACAAATCTCCCGCGGACCCACTTGTCGGGCTTGAAGGACCGCAAATGTTAGTGAATTAATGAACGCCTGGCGTAAAGCAGTGAGAGAAAAATGCGATGAATATAAAAATGCATTCGTCGATATCCGAAATCGCATGATACTTAATGAAGCTGAGCCAGTTTAACTAATTCAGAATTAATAAAGTCTGAGTAAAAAAGTGAATTCAAATAATACCAATAGCCAGCGGCTCACTGCAGGCATACGAGTTTAGACATACACAAACAAATTTGGATTGTTTTGAGAAATAAGCACAGATATAACCTCCGGAAGCTACGATCGCAATGGTTCTCCCAGAATCATTGATCTCAATGCAACTTGGGGCGATAATTTATCTGACTCGCCACTTCCCACAAGACCAGAAGACGATCAAGTCTGGAAAACCAAATAACTTGACGACAATTGAAAACAGAGATCTAAAAATAAGACCTGAAAAGAACACTTGAAGTAAGATATGGAAAGAACACTCAAACTAGTAAGCTCCATGAATACACCAAGATCATGCTACGCGAGAACCACTGTTCACCTGCAGAAACACCAAAATGATGCTACGCGAGAACCACTGTCCTACCGTAGGGACACAACGAGAACATGCTGTGCGGGAACCACTGAACGAACGAAGGGACACGCCGAGAACTCACACCGTTCAGTGCAAAGGAAGAGATCGAATTGTCTGACAAGGGAGAAGCGAGCATCAGACCTGGTCGGGAGAGCGCACGAACACCTGACACCCTACTCCTGCCGATCGATGCAGTCCAAAGTTAATACTAGAGGAAAGCTGCGAAGGACCCAAAACACCGCAAAACCACGAATGCGAATAGAACTGAAAATCCATTCCGAAGAATGCCAGCAGGAGCCAATAATTAACAAGCTGGTATGAATATGAATCATCTTTACATTGATCACTTATTGATGATAGTTTAGTCAGTTCAGTTTACATTCTTGACGTTGTTCCTGCACTTAAACTTGGAATTCATCTCAAGTTGTGCTTACGATGGTTCAAGTAGTTGTGCCCTGTGAGCATCTGAATCAACAACCTTGGAGGTTTGATAATGACTTTTGCCTGATGGCAACCCTAAGTTTATTCTCAGTAGTTTCGGTACTTTGTGTACGTCCAGTTTCTGATGGTCATCTAGACGCAACAAGACGCTAGTCTCAGGAACGATTCTGAGCCTATGTAAGCACTTGCTGCACCACTCTTCGCTAGCAGGTATGCTTTTCTGTTCCCTCTGATTGCAGTGTGACCAGGATACCACATGAGGGTCACGGTCAGGTTACCCTTTTCTGAAAGTTGGTTCAATGCCTTTTCATATTCCTAGACCAGCTCTGATGTTATGTTCGGTTTCCCAACTGCAGTCAATGTCGCTTGGCTATCTGAGCAGATTGTGACCTGCCTGCGAGCCGCGTCTTCTTCTATGAGTTTTTCAGCGCAGCGGAGTACAGCCAGGACCTCTACCCTTAATAGCAGCATGCCGTCCAAGTGGGATTACTCTCTCCTCTTTCCTGTACTGTCGCAGTTTCCTCCTTCACATCCCTCTCTTCTCTTGGAGCGGTCCGTGTACCAGATTTGCCCTTGGAGGAAAGGGTTACCATTTGCTTCCCACACATCGCTGGTTGGGTTAACGATTCGGAAGGCCTTGGTGAAATCGAAGCCTTTTGCCTTTGGGGCACCCTTATTGTCTTGCCTCATACTTAGAATCGGCAGTGTACTGATATCCCTTAGGAGCCTTGTGTGTTCAGTCCCCCAAGTCCATCTACCTGCTCTCACTAGTAGGTCATTGCATGAGCCGGTCCAGCAGTTATCGCGACGTGTAGGGGTTTTTCACAGATCATGTATCCTATCGCCACCTTGAGCGTAGACCTTATTGCGCATTGATTGTTTCACAACCCGCAAACCAAAAACCTAATTGACAAAGCCATTTAACTGATGAAATTCTCAAATTTATTTTCATGACTCCAACACCAAATGGGAATTTTTCCATTAGGAAAATAAATACAATTTTCTGTGAAAGAAGAGCCGATTCCCTACTATGCTGAGATCTGAACACAGGACCTAATAACCGAAGTTTCAACTACAAATGTACTTTAGCAACTTGTTTTTTAAAACAGAAAGTTTGTCCTGGGTTTAGAAGTTTTAGGAAATTATTGGGATATACATACTCCTCCTTCACTCAACTCTATAGTGACAAAGAAGTCCCTGTCCTCCATTCCTCCTTTCCCTCACTCTTTTACATAGCTATATGATAAAACGCTCATTTCAGTCTTCACATGATTCTACGATTTTAGTTTGCTAATAATTTTGAATAATTTTTATACATGTGCCAGAAGGGCCAGGTAGTTTTCTACCCCTTAACTACCAAAGGTGCATTCTAAAAAGTCACCCGTTACTGTGCCATCAAATGGCCACGCTATTCGCGTGACGGCTAGCTTGCTCGACAGAATGGAGGGGTAAGGAGTAACATTAAGCGAGGCAATTACCGAGTCTCCCTATGCTTGCCTACTATTTCGGCAATTTACAACAAAAAACTAAATCCGATCAATTATGGAAAGAAAGAGAACCCACCTGGCAGCCTCCTATCTTCCCTCATCCTGACATTCTTTGTCAATAATTTATCTATTCAAACAATTATTCCTCTAGCTTTACTTCGTCGACCACGCGGTCTCGAACGATGAACAATGAATGGAGACAATTGCGGCCGATCCTTCCTTCCCGCGGAAGCACCGACCCCGTACCACCTAAACGAGGTAGTGTGGGCGGATCAACGGAGCCGCGCATGCTCGCTTACGATGGCCATCGCTATGCCCCTCTTTACGAGTCCTTCTTGAATGCCGTGAAAGACAATAGGTCCTTCCCGTGGAACAGCGCATATCCTGTCTGATTGTGTGGGTGGTCATTCAACCCCACCCATCGTCTCAAGTCGAATACTTAATACAGATAATAGAACCAGGAATAAGTGCAAGTTAATAGATCAAATAGCAAGAGCTCCGTTGTCTGGCAAGTATCTTGGTTCTTCGTGGAACCATATCCTAACCTCAAATAGGCTTGAGTGAGATTTACCGCCAACTAATTTACATCGAATTTAACTGATAGCTCACAACATTTAATGGTGATTTACATCACTGCAAGTATCTAAGAGTCGCAGTATCCAGCTCATTTAGCTATTACTGACCACTCGGATTGCTCGCAGTCAGCCCTATAGTTGATTCGTTGTTCAATGTTCTGTTCCCAAGCCAATTTACCCTGGTTTGAAACTAATTTAATGTTATTTTGTGTGGGTATCCGAATACCCCGTCACAAAAGGTATTGTCATATTTGTGAATATATGGCCAAACTACCTGTAATGGTGATTAGATTTGTACGCATGTGAAGTGTGACAATCTAAACACTTAGCCACTGCTTATTTCTGTATCCCTGAAAATGACTTCGATTTATTTAAAATGGCTTTGTTGATTATAATTGCAAGGGAAGCGCCCTCACTGCCCACTAGTACTACCTTTGCGGCAGTTGATGTAACTCAAGTGCGAAGGACAAAAACGATAATTGCCAGGACGTCGGTGGTGCAAATTCTGTACCTTCTACTTACACTTCTGTAACTTCACCAGCTCTACCTCTTGGTCTTGATAAACTCTAGCGTCAAATAGTCTCCGACAGCCAAAGTAAACATGAATGTGATTTTGACTAAACTCTACGTATCGACAACTCGACATCAGCAATTTAGCGATAAGTTGAATTCAACCCTCTTAGAAATCGAGTAAGATCTTACCAACAATACTAGGCATATTGATTCTCTAGAAGCAGTAACTGAGGCACAGATGAAGGTAATCGTCTTTCTCAAGAAGAAATTGATAGATTCAAGGGCAAAAATAGTTGCGCTATTACACACGCTGAATGACAAAGAAGAGACACCTCTGCGTAACACGCTTGACATTCATGATCTCTACATGAATCTCAACGAGGACCTCATGGACACTTTTCATTCAGCCGCCACGGCTCTTGGATGTTCTCCTTCGCAAAGATGATGTTGTTAATATCCAATGAATAACCTTTCCTCCTCCTCAATAATTGTAGCTTAATTTTGCAGAGAATATTTTCGGGATGAATTGATCGAGACGCGAAGTAAAGGGCCTAATCTCTACTCAATGAGAAAATCATACCACAGGTCTCTTGATAAGCTTTGTTCTTCCTGGCTATACTGTCTCTTCAAGAAACCATAGAATTTCTGATTTTTAACTGTTTCTCAATTGGGAAGTTTATACCTTTGATTGATTCTTCATACCCCTTTATAACTGTCTCTTCTGCATTGTCAATTACCTTAATTTCTGTAATTTATTTTAGAGTTCCTCCTATTCTCTTAATTCAAAATATCATAATAAGGATATTCACATATATATTTTGAGAATTTTTGGGATGTAGTGTTATTCTTAGATTTTACGTTCAGGAATTGAATATATTAAATTCGAAAAGGAAAAAACCTTTTTTATTCTTACAACTTCATCCAGACTAGAAATTTTAGTCTGGATGAAGTTGGAAGAATAAAAAAGGTTTTTTCCTTTTCGAATTTAAGGATATTCACTTTGTGCCAATTTTGTGTATTATTTTCAACATGCTCTACGCCGTCGCGCTGCCACTTCGGGTCTTGTCCAGATGATGAGTCGCGAGGGCGAGGAGTGGTTCTGTGATTAAAAAATGGTTCCTCACCATCGTGCTCACGCTCCGGATTAAGACCGGAGGATAAGTCACGAGGGCGGGAACGGTTGCGCCCCCTGTGGCATTCTTGGTGTCGACATTTAATGCTAGAGGTGGTAAGGTGACGCACAGTAAGCGAACCGGACTGATAGTTGAACAAGATTATAATTTTTATTCCTAATTTATTTGGTACATAGCATATATAATGGGTATTGCTTCTAATTTATATGTTTATAATTCATACTCATGATCTAGCTTCGGCGGTATAATAATTTTTATTATAGTTAAACTCTCTTATTTCTGTGAATAGGATTGGTCGCGCGAGATCTTCGCGTTCCCCTTCCGGAATGGATGTGTATTGCGTGAGGATCGTATCCCACTCCGGCAATCGGGGGAAACGAGACTCTCTCTAGCGCTGGGCTTGAGCCCGTGGTCAAGGCGGTGGTCGTAGATCCCGTAACGGAATGTTCTTGCGGTCCGAGACGCTCGCCCACTATTAAGCGGCGTCTTCTGCCTCGGCCCGAAGCTGTTGAGCTAGTTCCGCGGAAATTACCCTTTTGTTTCGTAATTGCCGGATTTCGCGCATGCGGCCCTTGCGCCGTCGGGCTTCCTGCGAGCGATTACCCGAATCGTGGGTCACTAAAAGGGAAAAATCAGGAGAAATTTAATTTAGGTTTCGCCGGAGACGGACCGGAATTTTATTAATGCTGGACGCGTTCAAAGTGAAACCAATCGTCAGTAAGACTTACTCTTAAAATGTATTTGAGGATAGCGTGTGCGGCTAGGACTTTGGAAAGGTACAAGCTGGTAGCGTTATCGTTAGGAGGGAAAACCTACCAAAGGACTGGCGAAGATTTTGTCTGGATTGAAGGCCAACCAGAGAACTGGTGGATATTGGAAGTACGCTCCAAGAACTTGGAGGCTGTTTGCTGCCGGGAACTCGGCGCTGATCTGCCTTTCGCTCTCGTGCTTTGGCCTTATATCGGGTCATTCCCACCTCAGCTACTGCTGGATAGAGGTTGGAGGCCCCGCAGTGGGGACCGATCGTGCATCCTACTGGTTGCTGAATTACTTTATATTTACTTTTGCTTCATCCCTGCATTCATACATATTGATGGAATGCCTTACCTAACTTTTCAACGGTATTCATGCACGTCTTCGTCGAACTATATTTAACCTTCGCCTAACACGTCCATAATGGTAACTTGGCAATCCCTTTCGCTAATTATCCCACTACAGCGTGCCTTCTTATTGACGAATTATTGGTTCTGGATAGTGTGTTGGTGGCTGTTATTCACAATCCTTTGAATGCCTACAAATCTCAATGTCTCCTACAACTTGAATTTTTATGTAAAATCAGCAGTTTTTCTCGTAAGACTATCTAAAGTTCACCACAATCCCACCAACCATCAATATATTTACAATTCTATTATATCAGGAACAAATGCGAAGATACCTAGCTTCTCTTGGGACAGCTTGCACTTATCCACACTAAAAATGCATCTCCCGAAAATGATTCCTCTTCCGACTTCCAATTTCTTTTCCGACCTCTCTCCCCTTCACTTCTGCTGATATTTTATTTTTCTTATGTGACATCTCACAACAAACCTTAGCCAACAAAGTCAATGACCATCTGAGTTCCGGACTAGGCATTGCACGCCTTCGGCCCAACTTGAAATAACTTCCGACCTTAGACTTGCCATTAACTGGAGGGAGGTCCGGTTCTTGTCCTTTTTTACTTTTCCGAAGTGGTTAATACAGTTGACTACTATCTACTCCTAACAAGGCTGCAATTACAAAACCTCTGTAATATGGTTGGTAAATTATTTGTATCGTTCTGAGAGTAGAAATTAGCAATGGTGAGCAGTCTGCCTGTAGTGAGGTCAAGAGCAGTGTCCCTCAAGGGTCCATCCTTGCCCCCACTCTATTTAATATTTACACCTCTGATCTTGGCAGCAACTTCCGACGATGCAAGTTCCACAGATGTGCTAACGACTTTAAGCTTTCCCCCTTCGGTCATTTTGCTATTCTGAAGAACTTACTCCGAAAGGTACAGGAGGATATCGATTTTGTGGTGCAATGGGCTTACTCTGAAACCTGCTGAAACGATGGCGATTATGAGAGGGCTATCATTATGGGTTATATTCTCAATCGCAGTCTTTTCTGGAATGAAAATATTTCAGATACATCTAGAAAAACCTTCAGGTTCCTCCAACAGCTGAATAGAAACAAAAAATCACTTCCTATTTCAACACGTATCTCCCTGGTAGAAAGCTTTATCATTCCTCTCTCTGATTATGGCTGCTCAGTTTATGACGATTTTACTGACGAGCCTAATGCCAAGCTTGATTGTGCATTATATCATTCGGTTAATATATAACATTTCAGAAGGTAAACATATCAATCAGTTCGGAGAAAGAGAGCAGGAATTCTCAATGGCGATAAAAAATACTATTTTTCATGGGCAACCTGCTACATAGCCTCTGCAGCATAAAAGCTCCGCAAAAACTTCTTAACCTCTTTTGATTTTATTGTTAAAGACTAACCTGAAGTCCGTAAAAGTAAAAGAGTACTGAAAATTCAACTACACTGCACTTTCAAAATGCAACTGTTGCTCATTATTTGTGGTGCTAGTGTTTGGGACAAATTACCTATTGCAATAAGAAATCCACTTGTGACATACGATTTCAGAAAATTTCTCTTGTGTTACTTATTAAGTACTCCGAATCCGATACTCGATGTCACTCATCGCTGACATCGAAGTTGTGAGTATACTATATGTATGATACGCTTACTTATAATACTACTACTGATACTACAGTATCAGTCTGCATAAGGATGTAAGACTTATTATTTTAATAATTCCCTAATTTTCATTTTAAGGGGATTCCGGAGAAAAATCGCGTGGTATAGGTCCCCCCTTCCCTTGCCTACCGAAGGCTTCGGCGAAAGCGTGTTTCCCCGAAGCACGATCGG
>WSXT02224386.1:0-16688 GCA_011762715.2 Neuroterus valhalla | reverse complement strand
TAATAATAATAATAATAATAATAATAATAATAATAATAATAATAATAATAATAATAATAATAATAGTAATAATAATAGTAATAATAATAAAATACATTAAAATATACTTAATATTAAAATAGGATTATATGTAGATCGCCCTTTCACTTTCAGATATAACATTGTTTGAGTTTCCTGACACTTCCTCGTCTGCATTTTCAAATGAGTCGTCTGGCATTCGGATGAAATGGCAGGTACCAACAAAACAAGCTATAGTGAGTAACGAAGAAAAGTTAAGTCGCCTAAAAAGTCGAGTCATCTCAGGATATCTCAGGAGCTGGCCTTGATCTTGAGTGTGTGCATTATTCTGTTTAAGAATATCGTGCACCACAAAGTCGAAAATAAATCAGGATTGCCTACTTTAATTTTGTTGCTTCAAAACTCATTTCTGTTGTTTTTACATGTACTTGCTCTAAAAAATTAAGATTTTCAAATTATCTCGAGTGACTCCAGGAGAATTTTTAATGGCCTGAAGTAAGTTCTTGTCGAAAGGAATAATTCCGTTGTCTATAGTGGCTCTAGAAATTTCAGAAAAATTTACTGGCTTCAAGATATTCCCAGCCACTTCAGTGGAATTGAATATACTTCAACTGAGTTCAGAAATGCTGGAATAATTAATTGACTTCAGGAAACTTCAAGTGACTTGATGTGAGTTCAAATGACTTGAGATATATCGAATGAATTGATAATTTTCACAATAATCATTGCTGCAAATGTCACTTGCTGTCAACGTGACTTGCTGCATATGTCAATCGTCACAAACGTCGATTTCTGCTGTTGGGACTCTCCGCAAATGTTACTTGCCATACGAATGTGGCTTTCCACTAATGTGACTCACCACAAATTTCGCTTTCTACTGATGTGACTCGCCGCAAATGTTACTTTCCAGAAATGTGGTCGTTGTCTGCTCATGTGACTTGCCGCTTTAGTAACTTGCCGCTAATTGGCTAATGTGACTTTCAACGAACGCACAGTGGTCAAAAATCGTGAAAAGTTGGCCATAATGGAAAAAAAAAAATTTCTTCTCGCTATTCAAATATTACAGTATCAGTAGTAACACCCCTAGCGTTGTTTGAGATTGATATTTAAGAACTCATGTTGCTAGAACCAACATCAGCCTCTATTTAATAGACGTCGAATGGGTCGAACAAGTCAAACACTTCGCGACAAGTAAAAATCTAGTTTTTCAAAAGTGCACAGTTTTTGAATAGAGAGACTAATTTGGATGCCACAACATAGATTGTTCTCGTAAATGTAAGTACTTTCAGCAACACGAACTAGCTACACGAACTTACGCTAATAAAAACAGAGTTTAGAAAAAAGTCTTGATAGACCAAGCCCAATTTTTTTATCTGAATAATGAATAACGCACTTCTGCAAAGCATATCAAAAATTGAGCTGCCGGAAGTTGCCTGTTCGCACTCGGGGAATTTTTTTATATAAAACGTACAATTACGTTCATAAATGCCCGTTATACAACGCACAGTGGTTCAAAGTCCCAAAAAGCTGGCCCAAGATCAGAATCTCGATATTTCACTTCGTTCAAGTACTCAAATAAGGTTTTTGGAGTCGCTGATTTCGAAAATGGAGTCAAAAATCTAAAATTCCTAATGGCGGACCCAAAACGGCAGACATTTTCCTAATATTTGCTATGCATTTACTTGGAAATGAGTTTAAAGGGGATTTCAGGATCGTTGATTTCGAAAATAAAGTTAAAAATCCCGAATTCGAAATCGCGGACCAAAATGGCTGACATTGTTCTAAAAAAAGTAGTTTTTCAGTCAAATGGCCGCCATTTCTGGTCCGCCATTATCAATGTTGGATTTTTGACTTCATTGTCAAAATCAGCGACCCCAAAAACCCCTTAATATTCATTTTCAAGTAAATGCATGGGAAATTCTACAAGATATCCGATATTTTCTATTTTGGATTTTTTACTTCATTTTTGAAATTAGCGACCCCAAAAACCCCTTAATATCCATTTTCAAGTAAATGCATGGGAAATTCTACAAGATATCCGATATTTTCTATTTTGTCCACCTTTTTTTGTCTGCCACGTGGAGTTTTGGAGTTTTGACCTCATTTTCGAAATCAGCGATCCGAAACTCCCCTCAATACTCATTTTCAAGTAAATCCATGGAAAATTCAAGGAAAACGTCCGCCATTTTGGGCCCGACATTTCGAAATTTTGATTTTTGACTTCATTTTCGAAATCAGCGATCCCGAAAACCCCTTAATACTCATTTTCAAATGGAGGCATGGGAAATTTCAGAAAAATGTCCGCAATTTTGGGTCCGCCATTTTGAATTTTGGATTTTTTACTTCATTTTCGAAATCAGCGACCAAAAAAACCTTCTATGGGTACTCGAACGGAATTTCGAGATTCTGATTTATGGCCAGCCTTCTGGGATTTTGAACCACTGTGGAACGTGACGAGCCGCAAATGTGACTAGCAAAATTTTTGCGAATTTTGTGTTAACTTCGAATTATTCTGAATAAAATATGCCACACTGATACATAACTCTCATGTTACTTGCTGCAAATATCTTTCGCTGTCAATGTGACTTGCTGCAAATGTCGCTCGAAGGAAATGTCGATGTCCTCTGATGTGACTTGCGATAAATTTCACCCGCCACAAATATCGTTCCTGCTGATTTGACTTACCGCTAATATAACTTGCTGCAAACATCTCTTGTTACAAATAATGTCACTTGCTGCAAATGTCTCTTGCTGTCAATGTGACTTGCTGCAAATGTGACTTGCTGTCTTGTGACTTGCTGCAAATGAATTATTGACCCCGAAACCCCCGTATTCAAAATTTTATAAAAATCTTGTATTTTTGCCACTCTTCAGGGTATCCTGCCCCCACTATGCAGCGTTGAAGTATAACAAAGTGAAACTCTTCGTTTTATGTATTCCAAAGCCGACGTTGAAATTCAACTATCCTAAGAAAAGTTGGATTGAAATCTAACTTCTACTTTTTTCCTCTTTTTTTCAGAACTCTGACCTACTTCGTCTTCTCCTTTTAATTTCTGTTATCCAACATTCCAAAAATCAGCTCTGGTCACCCAATGTTATATCCATGCTCCAAGTAAAAAAAATTTTTGATTATAAATTGTATTAATAATCACTAAAATCAATAGAATAATCATCATGATTGTAATGATACTTTGAGTCTAAACTGTAGATTGTTACGTATCTGAAGTCGGGCAGTATACGGGACTGTTGGTGTTGGACGTCTACTGGTATGGTATAAGTATAGAATAGAAGCGCAAGTTAGGAAGGTATCGCGGTGCGCCTTGTATAATGGCAACGTGTTTTCGTCTAATGTACTTTTTTTGATGTCCTTGATGGAGGAGTCTGCGAATGCAGAACTACAGGGCCCCATGGGCGGAGGCAAAAGCAAAAGGGGCAGTAGGGCCCACTCTACCCACCTCAACTCAGTCAAGGTCAGTCCGGCAGTATTCCCCCATACCACATTATCGCGTCATACCATGGACATGGGAGGCCCGACTGGGCCCCATTTCACCCTCGCCTCCCTCTTCTTTCGACGGTTCCAAATCCCACGAGGCTTACCTGAAGCGATCATGATTTATCTGCACCAACAACTTACACTCCTAGGACCTAGATCATCATTTTACCTAGCCTTCATAATTAGCCTGAGTCCTTTCTTCTTTCCTTCATTCCTTGCCTTCTCATTACGTTTTTTACCATCTTTTTCTTCTATTTTTGTTGTCTCTAGAATGCCCCAGAGTTTTATATATCAAGGCACTGATGATAGGATTCAAACAAGGAGTTTTGGAGTTTCTATCAGTATTATTAGGTGGGGTGGGGACGGGGTCTAATGATGAAAATTTGACTGCATAAATGGATTGAATACGCTTTGACTAGAAAAACAGTCACTTTAGACCAACCAGCTATTCTGTGTCTGATGAATCGAACAATATTACTCACTGAATCAATCAGTCACTCGTTGAAACTGGTTCTCAGTCAATAAAACTAGCCAATTTTTCGGTCATCTTTTAATTTACGAAATATTGATTTCATGCAGTTTCGGAGGAATTCAGTCAGGAGCTGCAGAGTGAATGGTCTCACGATAGAAATTGATTCTCGAGTCTTTTAAGTTACCTAAACATTTCTACAAATTCAGTTGGTCGTTGGGGCTATACCTTTTTTTAGCCTTGGACCCACTCTGTCTTGGTGGTTCGGAACCCACCTTGAACCGTAGGTCCTCCACGCCCCTGAGTTAGTAATGAGGTGTGCAAGGGAATGGAAAGAAGTTTATCCAAATATTATAAGTACAAACAAATATTCCAACAAAAGGTTTGATTTTTTCAACTATAAAATATGAATTATTAACACAGAAGAAAGAACTGTTAAAAAACAGTTCAATTCTTTACCAAACAAAATATGACTCAAACAAAATAGTGGAATTTTTAACCGGATAGCTGAATTTTCAACCAAGAAGATCAATTTTCTAATCAAAAAGAAGGATCTTTGACCTTATAGTTGAATTTTTAACTAGGAGATAAGTTTAAAAATGTACAGTTAGACTTTTGTTGTTTATAAAATTACTTTATAGGAAAAAAATAATTCCTACCAGTTTGATTTAACGTAAAAAAGAAAAAAATATTTGACAAAATATTTTACTAAATAATTGAATAGATACATTTTCAACAAACGGGATAAACTAATTTTTATCAAAAAAATTAAGTTTTATTAAAAAAAGATGAATTTTCAACCTAACTGATAAGTTTTGGGCCCGTGAGAAAATTGTTGAATTTTGAGTTAGAACCATCGGTTTTCAGCAAAAATAGGAGAATCTACCAAATAGTTGAATTTTTATTTTACGGAAATTATTTTTTTACCAAAAAATGGAAAATTTAAATTTTCGTGTGAAGAATTGATAGTTAAATTTTCGGCCAAAGAGGTTAATCTTGAGAATATGAATCTTCTACCAAGAAGATAATTGTTCAATAAAAAAATATTGGAACTGAAAAAATACTTGAATTTCAAACCAAATAGCTTAATTTTCAACTAGATAAACATAAGTTTCGTAAAAAGATTGAACAATTGCGTTCATAGTTTATGAAATTACTTATAAAGGAAGAATTTTAAACCATTTAACTTCAACGAGAAAAAAACGATTTTTCAATAAAATAGTTCAATCTTTAGGCAAAGAATAAATTTTCGATTTAAGATTTTATTTCGAGAAATAAGTTTTGAAAAAAAAAATTTTAACCAGTTGATTTCAGCCGAATAAGACACATTCTTGACAAGCTAGTTAAATCCTCAACTGAACAAATAAATTTTTAACTATATTGTCAACTCAAGAAGATCAATTTTCACAAAATAGATTAGCTTTGAATTAAATTGCTCAATTTTGAATAAAAAGCTGAATTATGTAAAAGAAAGTTAAAGTTAAAGTTTGTATTGTGACTCCAAGTATCCCTGTGACAAGTCACAGGAGTGCCTTCCCTACCCTCAGAAAGTCTTTATAAATCGGTAAGAAGTGCAAATTGAAGTATTTCTGCGAACAGTCAGAGGAGCACATCCCCCCTCTTCCACACAAAAGTTAGGAAAGGCTAGGGTTTAACTAGACACTAGACGTATTTCTATGACTATAGAACGGGAAAATCGTTCCCTGCTTCGTAGAATGCTATGAGGAAGGGATGGACCGTAAGTTAAGATATTTCTGTGAGCAATCACATGGCTGCCTCCCCTCAATCTTCAGAAGGACATCGGTAACTCTTAGAGGTGTGGATTAAGGTATTTTTGTGACCAGTCACAGTGGGGTGCCTCCCTGGTTACGACGAAACGTTGAAAAGAATAAGAGGGTGTATTTGGAAGTATTACTGTGACCAGTCACTGGGTGCCTTCTCTTATTCCTTAGAAACAAATTAGAAATGGATTGAGAGTGTGACTCGAAGTACTTCTGTGACCAAGCAGAGGACGCACACCTTAGAAAGATATTTGAAAAAGCCTCGGTGTGTCACTGTAGGTACTTCTGTGACCAGTCACGGGATGCCTTCTCTAACTCCTTAGAAAGACATTTGAAATAGATTGAGAGTGTGACTTGAAGTACTTCTGTGACCAAGCAGAGGGGTACTTCCTTCCACACCTTAGAAAGATATTAGAAAAAGCCTGGGGGTGTAACTTTAGGTACTTCTGTTACCATTCACGGGGTGCCTTCTCTTACTCCTTAGAAAAACATTTGAAATAGATTGAGAGTGTGACCTGAAGTACTTATGTGGCCAAGCAGAGGGGTGCCCCCTTCCACACCTTAGAAAGATATTGGAAAAAGCATGGGGGTGTGAGTTTAGGTACTTCTGTGACCGTCAAATGGTGCCTTCTCGGACCCCACTCGAAATTACAAAAGTTTAGTGTTGTAACTGAAAGTATTTCCGTAGACAGTTCAAGAGCTGTTTTCATCCTCCTATTTAAGGAAACATTGAGGAGGGTTGGGGTGAAGAATGAGAAAGTATTCGTAAGGACAGTTTAAGGACTACCTTCCTTACCCCTTAGAAAGACGTTTATGAGGGTTAGGGGTGTGATTACTTGGAGGAGTATTTCTGGGACATGACAGAGGGGCTTGCTGGAGTTGAAAATGAATTTCGGGTGGATAATTTTTTTCCATCCCCTCGAAAATCGAATTGACTGCAAAGCAAAATATATAATGAGAATCTGCAATTTAGATGCTGGATGCCTCTACGTACTTGTAAATAATCTTCCAAATTTTATTTTTAAAATACACATTCTCATTCAGAATTTGATGCCGCACATTATTTTATACAAGAATTGGTAGCTTCTTCATTTCTCGAATTATTTCTAAAAAGCCGTTTTTTTCCTGATTCAAATAATTCACTCTTTTTTTTACTTTAACTCACTAGAGATTGGGAAATTGTTAATATTTTTTTAAGAAGCTGGAAAGAAATATGCATTGTCATATTCTGAGATGTAAATGTTTGGATTTTTTGATGTGATAGATTTTGTCTCGCATGGACTGCGGCCAGGCCGCCCCAACGTTAAGTGGAAGTGTAACCCACACCCAGCGAAAATTTTGTAATTAAAATCCAATAAATATAAAAAATCATTGCTCATCGAATATAACCAGTTATTCTAATTTTTAATGTTGGTATTTTGTTTCCAAGGACATTATTTATGTTACATCTCTTCGTAAGGGCACTTTTTCAAATTCAGTCCGTTTGATATTTGGTTCTATCGTGAAAACCAGACGATTTTCGAGGTTTTGATTGTCAAGAGAAAGAACCCAAAACCCTATATGGGTTCACTTATCACTTGAGATCAGACTCAGGTCACGCCAAAAATACAGGAAATAAGGCGAGGAGATTATTTATCTTCACGACTATCATGCTCATATTTCTCAAAGTGTCAACATTTAGATATTCCCATCACGAAGGAAAAAACTATTTATTAATATCCACTATTCTTTATATTCATTGTATTTTCAATTTAGAAATCTTGACTGGACATGGGGCATTTTTCCCTGTAACGCCAGGATAGTGGCTACCGGCCTGGCCGTAGTCTACGCGGAAGAAAATTGATCACGCCAAGAAATTTTTAACTAATTTTCCAATCGAGCTTAAACTTTCCAGCAAACTTGTTTAAATCTTTCTAAACATTTTTTTTTGCTGACTCTCTTCACTTGCTTAAAAAATTCAAACTTTATCTTCAAGTGGTCAAGGGCCTCACAGTCTGGAAGAATAATTTTGTATCTCCTTTTTTCACCCGGCGCCTCAATTTATTTTGATATATAAATAATGTTTGCAACATTTGAAGTTGGTCTGGTCTTTAAATATATAAGAATACCTGAATGGTAGAATATGTTTGGTTTCAAACAGCTTTCGCTTGTACAGGACGACTTTTGGTCCTGTTGTTTTTTTAAGGGTTCTGTACATGAGAGTAGTGGGCTGACGCCTCCATATGCGAAATGAGGATTACCGTCTCCCACTTTTTTTCATTCGTACTAACTATTACTTGTGTGTGTTTAACTTGGGCTAGTGCCAGTGGGCCACCGGCATCAGGTTACTCGTCTTCCTCCTCATTTCTCCTTACCTTCCCGACCCACGTCTCTAAAGTCTAAACCTTCTCAATGCGCCAAAGTCACATTCTTTGTTCATCGTTATTTAAGACATTTTTTTCAGAGCATGGAAATATTTACTTTGGATACTCCTAATCAAATCGCAACCTAACAAGGAGTTCCCTGAAAAGAATGCCTTAAGAAGAGTGCCCTAAAAGGAGTGCCTTATAATAAGTGCCCTGAAAGGAGTGCCCTAAATGAAGTTCTTTAAAAGGAATACCCTCAAAGGAGTGCCCTACAAGGAGTTCCTGAGAAGAAGTTTCCTTAAAGGAGTGCCTTTAAAGGAATGCCCTTGAAGGAGTGCCTCAAATGAGTTCCCTAGAAAGAATGCCTCAGAAGGCATACACTTAAACGAGTATTCTAATAGGAGTGCCTTAGAATAAGTGCCCTGCAAGGAGTGCCCTAAAACAAGTTCCTCAAAAGGAGTACCCTCAAAGGAGTGTCCGAAAAGGACGGCACTACAAGAAGTTCCCTAACAGGAGTGCCTTGAAAACAGTGCCCTCAAAGGAGTGACCCACAATAAGTTCCCTAAAAGGAGTGCCTCAAAAAGAGTTCCCCAAAGAGATGTTTTAAAAGGAGTTACCTGAAATGAGTACTCTAAAAGGATTGCCTTCTAATATTTGCCTTACAAGAAGTTCTTTAAAAGGAGTACCCTCAGAGGAGTGCCCTCAAAGGAGGGTCCTACAAGAAGTGTTGAGTGCCTTAGAATGCCTGAAAGGATTGCCCTAGCCTTCTATTTGTTAGAAGGAACGCCTTAAAATGAATGCCTTTAAAGGCGTGCTCTAACAGGATTACTCTAAAAAGAGAGCCTTTTCATGAGTTTACTACTATGAGTGCCCTACGAGGAGGCCCCTATAAGAAATTCCCACAAAGGAGTGCCTTTAAAGGAATGCCCTCAAGAGAGTGCCCTACAAGGAGTCCCCTGATTGGAGTGCAATACAAGCAGCGTACTAAGAGGAGTGCCCTAAAGGAGTGTCTCAGAAGGAATACTCTAAGAGGAGTTTAGAGGCTGTTTAAAGAGAATTTCACACTACCGGAGAGAGGTTGTACCAGTTTTCGTGACCATCTTTTTCTTTTTTATTTTACTATTTGGTTTCCACTCAGAATTCAACATCACACATGGATAATATAGACGAGAATAACAAATTTTTTCAATACTTAAAAAATTAAAATTATAGATTCATTCTGACAACTAACCCATCGAAATCGATCGAAATACAAACTTCAAACTCATTTCCACTGAATTCTGAAAACTTCTCACTTTTCTTGTATTTTTGGTTAAATGTAAACTAAATTGAGTACCAGAACTCAATAATTATATCCAAATTTTTTTGAGGAAAGTAACCCCTTTTTTATCTTGTAAAGTCTACTTTCATATTTTTTGATCAGAATTGATCTCTTTTGGATTCGGGTTTCAAAAATTAATTTCTATAAACAGAAATCAAACTATTCCATTATCAGTGGAAAAATTCATTTCTAGTTAAAAATTCAGCAATTTGGTTGCAAGTTGATGCATTTTGTTGTGAATAGATCTCTTATGAGAGGAGATTGTTTCTTTAAATTAAAAATTCAACCATTTGGTTGGAAGTTCAATTACTTCGAAAAGAAGAATTCAACAGATGAAAATTACTTTGTTTCTTTAATTGTTTGGAAAGTTTACTCTTCTGTTGAAAAGTCGTTGAGTTTTAGGACGAAAACAACTTTTTAACTAACAATTTAACTAGCCATGGTAAAAACGTTATAATTTTTAATCAGAAGTGTAACTACTTAGTTAAAGTCTTTTTTTATGTAATAATTAAACAGCTCCATTTTTGGTTCGAAATTGATCGTTTCAAGAATAAAAAAATTTATCTTTTTGTCTCAAAAATGCAGGTGTTTTATTAAGAATTTGTTTTCTGGGATTAGAAATTTTATTATTCACGTAGAAAATTTGACTAACTTGAGTTTACTTGACTACTCTGTTAAAAATAATCTTTTTCCGGTTGAAAATTCATTCTTTCAACCATAAAACAAATTATTCTATTTTTGGTTGAAAATTGATCGTTTCAACTACAAGAAAATTTGTCTTGTTAGATAGAAAATGCAACTGTCTTTTTTTGAAAATTAGTTTTTTGGGCTTATAAGTTCTATCATTTGCGTAGAAATTTCAACTTACACAACTTGACTCAACTACTTTGCTAATAATTGATTCCTCCTTCTGGATTTATAAACTTACTGTAAGGTGTGATTCTCCTGATGAAAATTTGTTTTATTTTTAGTTGAGATTCAATTCTCAATTGTAGATTGAAATATTCCATTATTCGTTGGAAATTAATTGTCAATTATTAAATTTAACTATTTGGTTGATGAAAGTTTGCATTTTTTATAAGGAATTTGTTCCTCTATTTCCAAGGGATTTCATCCTTTTCTCGAAAATTTCAAAATTTCCTTAAACATAAACTTTATTGTCGAAAACCAATATTTCTAGAGTTGAAATTATGAATTTTAGAAAATTCATCTTTTTTGTTCAAAATTCTTCTCAGAAGAAAGAAATTCCGTGTTTTTATAGAAAATTGTTCATCTTTAGTACGAGAAAATTATAGTCTTTTTGGCTAAAAAATCAAACTGTTTTATTGGAAATTTACTTTTTTGGGTTATAAGTTCTACCAGTCACTTAGAGAATTTGACTAAATAGCGAACCTTTTTTGTTTGGAAATTATTCTCTCTTGGTAAAAATTTCATCGCAACCACTTTTTTGAAAATTCATTCTTTTGGTTGAAGATTCAGGACTTTATAAGGAAATGTAATTCTTTTGTTAAAAACTTTTTCATTTTAGCTTGGAATTCAATTTTGCAACTTCCAATAGAAAAATTCTATTTTTAGTTGGAAATTGATTTACTTTTTGGTACGAATTCATATTATCGGGCTCTGAATTATAACATCTCTCTAGAAAATTCGTATTCTTGGTTCGGACATCAACCTCTTGATGGACACTTTTTTGGTAAAAATGAAACTATTTTCTTCAATATAAATTTTATCTGCTTGAAGATTTACAATTTTACCAGAGAATATAATTTTTTTACTTGAAAATTAATTCCACGTTTGTGCTGAAAATAAATTTTCCAACTATAAGTTGAACTATTTATTCCCTTTGCAGTTGAAAATTTTTGGTTATTGGTTTTAATTCAACTATTTGGTTGATAATCAACTTTTCTCAGAAGATCATATTTTTCTGTTGAAAATTCTTTTTTTTTTAAGCTGAAATTTCAACTGTTGCATCAACAGTTCGTTTCTTTAGGTAAGCAGTTTCATTATTTATTAAAAATTGAAAGGGTATTTGAGGGTATTTTCTGGCTTTTTAAACGGAAATTGATATTTCTGAATGGTAAATCTAGTAGGGATGAAGACGGAACCGTTAGTAGTTTCTTAGGTTATGTTTGCATTCTCCTTATGAGAATGGATATTGAAGAAAAAAGTAGAGCGGTCGCGGGACCGCCGACAGAAGCTTTGCTCTTTCGCCTTGAGAGAAAATCATCAATTTGATTGTTATTTCATTAATCGATTGGAAGAAACCAGCTATCCTCTCACTTCATGCAGACATGCATACCAGTAAAAGAAATATTGTAGCAGGAAGTTTAAAGTTGATCGCAATTGGAGATTCAAATTTCAAAGAAGTTAAATTATTGAAGTTTGAGAGTTTCAAGTGTTATATGAAGCCATTAACTTTCAGACGAATCACTATCATACACTATCATACACACACGCGGCACGTCGAGTGTGGCCCCTAGCAAGAGTGAGGACGGACGAGAGGAGAAATGTGAGAACGGGCAGAGTTGCAGAGTCCATGTACTTATACTACACCGGTCTTTTGAACGGGAGAGAGAGAGAGAAAGAAAGAAAGAGAGAGAGAGAGGAGGAGAGAGAGAGAGAGAGGGGGGGGGGCTGCGTTAGTGCCATGCTATGGACATTATGTGTCACATTTACGCCGCATTTTTCGTGACGGGGTGTTCCCGTTTTTCCCAGTTAGGTTGCCTCGCTCAGAGTATAGGTATACCCTCCCGAAAGAAGCATAGCTTCAAAAATATAACTGTTTCATTGAGATTAAATTTTTTGTTTTAAAATCCATATATTCTGGTTCGAATTTTCTTTTCTAGTGAATTCATTTTATCTTCTTGAGAATCATCTACTTTTGGTAGACATTTTTTTGTTGAAAATGCAATCATTTCCTGTTTATTATCCTATTTTTGTGAAAAATCCCCCAATTTCCCTGTGTTGAGAACATTTTGTGTTGTGATGCCTGTTGAAAGAATATGTTGGTATGCCATGTTTTTTATTTTTGGCGTGTGTGAATCAAAATCCAAAGAAAAATTGCCCTGAAGATGGGGGTGGGGTGTTCCTATTTGTGACGTCTTCCTGAAAGGTCCAAATTTCCTGTGATGATGTGTGACGAAGAAGAGAAAGGGTGAAAAGAGTGTTCAAAACAGGGTGACGTAGTTTCTGAACAGCCTCTTAAGTTCCCTCTGCAATAAAAATCTGACAGGGTTAAAATGGGTAAAAATAGTTTAGAAATAAAAAGAATCCATCCTCGAATGGCCTCTAAATGCCAGATGTTACTTATGGGACTATATAGGCCCTCTTAAAGATGAGTGCCTCCCTTCAGCTCGTCATCAGAAGTGAACGAGTCAATTACCCACAATTTCCGAATTTCTGTAAAAGCCCTAGTTTTGTGTCGAGGCGTGGTAAATGGAAAAGAGAAAAAAATGAACCTGCGGAGACGAGTCTCGTGCAGCTGCAACAGAGGAGGCGCAACGGTTTCAATTGTTCGCAACATGGCGTCCACCTCCTAGGCCTCATAGTCGTTATCCTTGAAAGGCTCCTTCGTTTTGTTTTAGGAACCGAAGAGAGTGCAAGAGAGATGAAGTCACGGAGAGAAAGAAAAAAAAGTATGGGGACTTAGGATCTACGAAAAAGAGGGGTGAAGGAGGGGGGGGGGCCACACCACAATGAGGCCCCGAATGTTGCAAAACCGCCATAGCTAAGCGAATGACGCTCTCTTCTTTCTTCCTCAAATGCCTTTCTCTCAGGTCTTTACTTCCCCTGTCCTTTAAGTCTCTCAACACTCTTGTAGAATATAGAGTATGGAGTATAGGCTATATTATAGAGTTATAGACTATCAGACCTCGAATCGAGCAATCCACGCCCCATTATGAATTCCACAAAAGGTACTCAAGGTATGGGGTGTTCAGTCAAGTATTAACGTCACCTCACATATAAATGCACCGGTTATCGAAAAAAGGCTAATCGATCAATGGATACGATAAAAGTGTCCTGCGACATCCTCTCCTTTGTCGAATGACTTGAGGCACTGAGAATGACATCTATCTGGGGGCCGTCCATAAACTTCGTTACCGATTTCAGGGGTGAGGGGGATATGCAAGAAACTGAGGTTTGTAACAGGTAAATAACTTTGCAAACTTACATAACATTAGTTAAGTTTGCTGATGAACCATTTTTGAAAAGTTTGCAAATTTTGAACGTCTCAAGAAAGATTACCCTCTTTCATTCTCCTTGCATGAATTTTTAACCGACTTGAAAAAAGGAGGTTCCGGCAGGTTCATCAAGCTTGGCATGTCACAAAACCAGTGTCCTCAATAACATTCATTCAAATATTATGATTATTATTAACATTAAATCAGGCATGTCCATCATTCTTTCCTTGATACGTCCAGATCTTGCTACCATACAACACTGTGGGTGCAAGAACAGAATTATATACCACAATTTTAGCCTTACTTGTTACATTTCTTCGAATCCACGAAAAAAATGCTTTTTAAAAATAACATTTAGAAATGGCGCAAGCCCCATGAAGTTTAACATGTATTTTCTCGCGTATTTCCTATAAGAAAAAGATACGTTTTTGTAAATATATGTATACATATTAAACTTAACAAAAGTATTTGTTTAAATAATTCTTTATTATTTACATCAATATTTTCTCAGGATAATGCTACTAAATTGCGGTTTTTGCTGGAATTTTTAACTTTTTGTCCTCTTTTCCCTTAAAGTAAGTGATTATTTAATTCAATTAAGTGAAAATAATTGTTATAAACAAATTAATGAAAATAACTGTCTGCATTTTCGGATCTCGAATGAATTACTTACCAATATTTTGTTATAAAAATGTAAAGCATCAATTTTTAATTGCGAACAAGCACCGAAAAACAATTAAAGTTCATAGTGCAAACAATTTTTATAAACAACCTCACTTATTTGACATATCTATGATTCGAAAAATTTCCTTTTTGGTGGAATCATTTATTTTCATTTTAGGAACAAGAATGTTACACATTAGAGTTCAATGTAACAACATTTGTCATTGTCCTGAACAATTTTTATGAACAAATTCCCTTGTTTGGCATATCTGCGCATCCAAAATTTTTCATTTCTTGGAATCATTTGTTTTCATTTGGAGAACAAGAATATTACACATAAAAGTTTCATGGAACAAAATTCGTCATTGTTATAAACAATTTTTATAAACAAATCCACTTATTTGCCATATCTGTGCATCAGAAATTCTCCTTTTCCGTGGAATAATTTATTTTCATCTGAAGAACAAGAATATTACACATTAGAGTTCCATAAAACAACTTCTTTCATTGGTATGAACAATTTTTATCAACAAATTCACTTGTTTGTCATATCTGTGCATTGAAAAGTTTTCTTTTCTCTGGAATCATTCATCCCCACGTGAAGAACAATGAGGATACATATATAGATCATACCAAGGTAAAATTGAGGAAGTACAAAAAAAATTTTAATTTACAAAAGCAACAAAAAATATATTATAAATGCCAAACAAAAAAACCTGTTTCAAGGTTGCAGTTTTGACGTTTGGTAACGAAGCTGGAATATTACCAAGGAATTGGTTTTCATATCAATATATTCAGGTAAGTGACACTAAAAAAAGGGAATTTGATTATAAGATTTGTTTATAACAATGATAAATGTTGTTGGATGAAATTCAGTTGTGCTTGATTTCTTTTCTTCAGATAGAAAGAAATGATTCCGCATAAGAGACGAAATTTTTTATGCATAAAAATACTAAATAGGTGATTTTGTTTATAAAACTTTTTTAGAACAACGACAAATGTTGTTTCATGGAACGTCGATGTGTATCATTCTTGTTCTCCATGTGAAAATAAATGATTGCACAGAAAAGTAAAATTTTCAATGCACAGATATG
Organism: Neuroterus valhalla; assembly: GCA_011762715.2. NCBI lineage: Eukaryota > Metazoa > Arthropoda > Insecta > Hymenoptera > Cynipidae > Neuroterus > Neuroterus valhalla. The sequence continues at coordinate 1,323 of WSXT02224386.1, read as the reverse complement.
CCAAATAAGTGAATTTGTTTATTTAAATTGTTTATAACAATGGCAAATCTTGTTTCATGGAACTCTAATGTGTAATATTCTTAATCTTCAGATGAAAATTAATTATTCCACAGAAACTAAAATTTTTCGAAGCATATAACATAGACATGCCAAATAAGTGAATTGTTTTATAAAAATTGTTTAAAATATAAACTATAATTGTTATTTGGTGCTTGTTCGCAATTAAAAATTGATTCTCCACATTAAATCTATGTAAGTAATGCATTCGAAATCCAAAAATGCAACAGTTAACAGTCATATCCATTAATTTGTTTACAACAATTAACAAAATACAGGATATTTATCTACAAGTCAAATTTTTTTTCAAAAAAACTATATTTACTAATTCTACACCTTTGTGAAGAAATACCGATGAATGGAGCTGAGTAAATATCACAAATATAACAAATTGCAAATTTTGAGTTAAATAACAAATTCTTAAACAACAAATTCAAAAAACTTGCACCTCTACGTTAAAGTACGATTCTTCATGAGTAAAAAAAAAAAGCTCTGATCCGTTAAAAATTAAGGAGTCGGCTGATTTTTTTCTCAAAAAAGTGCTTTTTTCCCACTGTGCGCCGCACATTTGGCCTTCTTATAAGCGAACAACCTTAATTTTTTTAACAATCTATTATTGTCTTTGCAGCTCTCTTCTCCTCTAGTGATGCTGGAAAGTCGTGGTTATTTCCTGAAATTTACAACTTTTAAAAAGCTTTTGCCTAAGAGTAAATTAATAGTTATTGCAATTCAATCAAACTTGCTGTTTGCCATTTTATTGCAATTTTCAACTTTCTTTCCCTATAGCCTTTTTGACGACTTTTCACTTAGAGTGGGGTAAAAATTTTTTTGATTCATCAACAGTAATTTTTTGAACAATTCATCTTTGTTTACAACTATCTTCCCCAATAATAATTCTAGAATTTTGCGGTTTCTCCTGAAATTTACAACCTTTTGGCCACTTTCTACTAGAGTAAGGTTATAAGTAAAGTAGTTCAACAAGCAGAATTGTTTGCATTCCAATTTTTATTCACAATTATCTTTTTTTCGTGTAATGCTAGATAGTCGCTGTTTTTTACGTTAAATTTGAAGCTTTTTGTCGATTTTTCGTACAGAGTGAGGTAATAAATAATTCAATTCAACAAACGCAATTTCTTAAACAATGTATTATTGTTACATTCTCATCGAGAAGGTATTAGATTTATGTAAAATTTGTCCCCCCCCCCCCGCTCTCGTCCAATGTTCACGTGTTAAGACCCCCCGAACCCCAAAAAACGGGTTTTATGG
>WSXT02224375.1:0-16689 GCA_011762715.2 Neuroterus valhalla | reverse complement strand
GAGCCGGGCATCACACAATAGAAAAGGTCAGATGAGCCTCCAGGTAGTCCACGGTACCCTGAGATCGTTTTAAGCCAAATTTTTTTTTAATTTTACTAAGAATTATTTTTTAAAGAAAAAATTAATTTTTTTCCTAGAAAAAAGACAAATTGTCAAAAAATTCATGGATGTTCATTGCCCAGCAAAATATTTGAATTTTCAATAAAAACTGATAATTTTCAACCAGATAGTTTCAACAAGTTTTGACTAAAAAAGGCCAATTTTGAATAAAAATCGAATAGTTTATTTCTAGATTGAAAAAATATATTCAACCCTAAATTAGCGAATTTTCAACAGAACATTTTTTTAAAAAAGTTGGATTGTTCACCAAGGTTGGATTTTTTTTACTAAAAATGTGACTTCAACGAAACGGCAATTGATTTGACAATTTCTTGAAGATTTGTTTATTCTAGTGGAATATGGATTCCTTAATAGGAAAAATAATTCATGAATTTCTTGGTGAAAAATTGATCTTAAGTTGATAAATCAACAATCAAATTTTTTAATGACAATTCATGTAATCGTCTTTGAATCAAAATTAAACTAATTTGTTGAAAAATGATCCTTTTTGGTTCGAAAGTAAAAAAAAATATTTTTTTGATTAAAAATTGATCGTTCATAGTTAATGAATCAATTATTACATTTTTGAAAGAAAGTTCAATTACTTGATTTAAAATTGAACTACTTTGTTGAAAATTATTTTCATTATTTTATGAGATAAAACTATTTCATTGAAAATTTTTTCCTTATTTAAGTTCAACTAAAAATTTAACTGCTGTATTTTTTCATAATCAATTGATTGATCTTTTTTCGTGAAGAATTTATTTATTTGGTTGAAAATTCATGTATTCTGTTGAAAATTCGTCTATTTTTATAGGAAAATAATTTTCTTAAAATTCAACGAATTGGTCGAAAGTTAAATTATTTTGTTAAAAGTTCATTTTATTAGTTAAATATTTGTATGAATTTGTTAGAAATTCAACTTTTTTTTCCGAAATTTTCTGTATTCTGTTTTAGATTTGTTTCTTCTACAACAATATTGATATTTTAGATTGAGAATTCAACTAGTTGAAGATTAATTTCTTTCTTGATAATTCAACTATCTTGTTGCAAATAATTTTTTTCGTTTCATTCAAAATAATCTTTCTAAATATTCCACCTTTGGCCGAAAATTACTTTGTTTTGGATCTGAAAATCGATTACTTGGTTGAAGAAGAACTTTTTGGTTCGAAAATTATATTTAGGTTTAAAAAATTCAACTGTCTCATAAAAAATTCAACTTCTTGACTTTAAGTTTTAACTCCGTTTAAAAAAGTATCTGTTTGTAGTCAAGGTTTAATTTTTTTCGTGTGAAAAATTGACCGTTTGGTTTAAAATTCATCTCTTTTTGTCCTAAATAATTTTTTTCACAACGAGAACAAATTCAATTTTGTATAAGGCTTAGGTACAGAATTTATAAAAAGTGTTTAAATAATCGTCGTTGAATATAGAAATTCTAAGGTTTGACGCTTCAATTGACAACTGTCTATTAGGTTATGTTAGTCCGACTCAGCTTACTCAACAGTTTTGAGACTTTTTTCTGTCAAGTAAGATGTATTCTTTGTGATCAGAAAGCCTGTACCAAACGTAAATTAGTATTTTTCCATCTAGAATCATTATAAATATGAATAAAAATGAAAAATTAGGAAATGACCTTCAATTCTTGAATCCAAAATTAGTCATCCATAAATGACTAATGGCCATTTAGATGCGAAGAGTCACACTTGATTAGATTCGTAATTGTCTTTTTTTCTTTGTTGTGATATCTGTCTATCGGAGTGCATTGTTCACTTTTGATATAGGGGAGATAAGAGAGTGCAAGTTTCCACCATGAAAATTGAGATATTTTGCTCCCCAACATCACTACGCATGCCTCGCATCAATAGTCCTATTGGCTATATGTGTATAGCGCGCTTTTTGAAAAGATTAAATCTGCAAATATAATATTTATAGGAAATAATCATTATAAAATCAATCAAACTAAGTTTTTCGTCACAAAATATTATTTTAGAGTAGAAGGCGTTAAAAATTCGTTCGATTTCACTTTTTACAAATGAATGGTCACCTCGTTTATTTTTAATGCGTTGATAATTTGAACTGTTGGACATTTAAAAAGAAATTTGATATTTTTTGCTTATTCTCAAGGCTTCTTCTCCTGATTTCATTCTTCTGATATAAAATATTCTAGAATATATGGTTATTTTAGACTCGTTTCCAAATTTTGAAAAATAGAAATAAAGAAATAAAATTTCCAAAATTTATTATTTCTTGTTTATTATTATTATTATTATTATTATTATTATTATTATTATTATTATTATTTAACCAACTTTTTTCGAATGAACGATAAGTACAGATGATTTCATTTTGTCTGTTATGGTTCAACTTTTCAGATTCGTCATATTAAAGGTTATTTAATATTTCCCATCATACATTATTTAACTTTTAATAACTTTTCAAAATTTTTTTTGAAGAACCGAAAAAAAAATCGAAGTATTCTATTTTTAGGAAAAAACAGCTAATATCCTTAATATTCATATAAAAAATTTTAAAAAGAAAAAAATTCTAATAAACAATAAACAATTAAAATACTGAGTTTTTGAGAAGATATTCCATCTTTTGTTAGGTTCCTATTCATTTATATTATTCAATTTAGAACAGAAATATCAAGTTTCTGAAAAAAATTGTTTCTTTTTTATTAGAATAAAAAGTTGAATTTTTTTTAGGTTGTTGCTTTCAAGGGTTCTCTCAACATCTTCCCCACTAAATAGTTTTTAATTGCAATTGGTTGAAGTTTTTTTCGACAAAAAAAAAATTTTTTTAAGTAAAAAAAAAGAAATTTTTTACTAAAAATAATTTGAAAAGTCGAATTGGTGAAAAATGGTGTAAATTTCAACATTCGCCTGACAGTAGACTAAACATAAATTTGGTTAAAAACCTTCTCAGGATCGTCTCTATTGCTCAGGCGCCCTGGGCACTCTTCTGCCCCTGTAAAACGTCATCACAATTTATTCTAAATTTATTTATCACAAGATTGATGAATTTTTTAAATAAAAAGACGATGTTTCTTCAAAGCATTCGAACTTTCTACCCGAAGAAATCATTTTTCAACCAAATAGTTAATGTGTTATCAAACAGTTGAATTTCAACAGAATATTTTTATTTTTAACCAAATAATTAGTCTTTCCCACAAAGCAATTTGATTTGTTGAAAAATAACTGAATTTTCAATTGAAGAGGCAAAAAAACTAAATTTTTATGAAATCAGTACAACTTTCAATCAAGTAGTTGAATTTATAACTAAAAAAGATGATTCTTCAACCAAAAAGTTGGATATACTGACAAAAAGATTAATTTTCTACTAAGAAGATTAATGTTCTAATAAGAGAGACGAATTTCTAGGAAAATATATGAATTTTTAACAAGAATGTTGAATTTCAAAGAAATCAATTTCAAGTCGTATAATCTACAAGACAGATCAGTTTTCCGTTTCTGAACATTTTTTTTTTTTTGCATTAGATTGAAAAATTGAAATTTTTATTACGTTATTGCTATAAAGGTTCTTTCAACACCTTCCCTCCTGAGTAGTTTTTATTTGCAATTAATTGAAGTTTTTTTTTTTGACAAAAAATTTTTTTTCCAATTGAAAAAAATTAAGTTTTTTTACTAGAAGTAATTCGAAAAGTCGAATTGTTGAAAAATGGTATAAATTTCAATATTCGCCTGACAGTAGCCTAAACCGAAATTTGACGAGAAACCTTCTCAGGATCGTCTCCATTACTCAGGCGCCCTGGGCACTCTCTTCTACCCCTTTGAAACGTCATTACAATTTATTCTAAATAAATTAATCGTTTCAGAGGCAATTCTACCGAATATTAGAAATTGGCAAAAAAAAGGGAAAGTTGCTTCCGGAGGCGTTTTTATTCAAATCGAAAGCCCCTATATGTGGTGGATGACCCCTGAAAAGTGGTTACAGTAGGGGAGATGAGTCGATTCGCACGTCAACCTGTCCACAAACGCCGAACAATGGCGTCGCCGGCGCTCGGGGTCGAGCGTCGCGGCGCCAGCGTCGGCCCCCCTCTTTCTACTCCCCCAGCCACACCAAAAGGCTCGCTCGCTCCCTAGTTCCCTTTTGCTCACTCAGTTTGGCTAGGCGCTCTGGGTGTGGTCTAGAACTTCGAACTTCCAGACTTTTAGTTTCTGAACCTCTCTCGTCGAGAGGACCTTGATTGTGTATGTCCCTCTCGATTCGGTCCCTCTGCACCTCTCCCTGTGTCTCCTTACAGAGGGATCCTGGACCAGGTGGAACTTGAAAAAAAAAAAAAAAAAAAATTGTGTGAAAATTTGAGATGAAGTGATAGACAGTGTTGTAAAGAGTCCTATACAATATTGTAATAGGTCCCATACACTGTTGCAAGGGGCCTCATACAATATTTTAATAAGTCCTATACATTGTTGTAAGGATTCCTATACAGTTGTGTAATAAACACAATACAGTGGTGTAATTAGTCCTATACAGGTGCTGTAAAGAGGCCTATACAGTAGTGTAATGAGGCTTATACAGTATCGTAGAGAGTCCTATACTAGGGCCGGCCGGTGAAACAGTGACTTCAGTGAGTGGGGCAAGTTGCGTCGGTTTTTCGGGATTTGACACGATGTCGTAGTGACAGTGTTGGTAGAGGGTGGATTTTTTGATAGGTTCATGATGTTCTGACAGGAAGTAAAATCAGCAGAAGAAACTGTAAGTCCCATAGAAAACGAGTTCAAATTTTTGTATTCTTTTTTTAATTTATTTGGGGTTGCATAAGTTCGATCAGTCTCATTGTTTAATACACTAGCTGATCAGCACTTTTAGTAAACACCAACATTAATTCATTACTTAATTTTCAATTCATTAAACATTCAACCTTCGAAAAAAAAAATATTTTTTTGAAAAGTGGTCTCAGATTGATAGCCAGGGGCGGCTTTAAGATCACCTCATCCTCTTTGTTATTTTATTTTCTAACGTGTATTTTTTTGTACGAAATCTTTTCTTTTTTTCTTCTCAATTTCCGTCTTATCAGAATTTGGGAATCTAAGAGTTCTTTAAACATTCCACATTCCCCTGAAATTCCAAATTTTCGATTTATTTTACGGAGAATACAATAATTCATGAAAATAATTTTTTTAAATTCAATTTTTTTTTCTTTTTTGATTTTTTTCCGTGATGCTGGGGGAAGTAAATCTCAATCTTTTCCACATATGGGGTGCATCCTTACACATCTGAAAGGACGCATGCGTCTGAAAAGCCTTATGTGAAGTATCGAGTAACTGAAAGAGAAACCCTGTAAGGATCGACAATCTCTGGTTCCCCGGGTTTTCAGATATTTCTTCTGGGGCAAAGAACGCCCATGCTCTCATGTAGAAATTTTGATCAGGATTTAGTAGAGCCCTGTACAGTTTTTCCTATTTCTGATCGGGCGCTGATTAGGCAGAATGGATAGGAACTGACTAGTTCCGAAGGGATGTTTTAGCCAGGCTCCAGAAAGAACTCCTAGCCAGGCTCCAGTTAATTCTACTAGCCAGGTCGAGCTATAAGTACTAACCAGCCTCCATATAGGACTTCTAGCCAAGTACTAGCGAGGGTACCTTTTTTTTGCCCAAGTAATGAATTCTCTTCATTGATTTCAATCGAAAGATCAATTTTCAAAATTATAAGACAAATTTTCAAAAAAATATTTGAATTTTTAAACAAAAAAGGTTTCTTTTAGTCAAGGAAAAAAGAAAAAATTTTCAACAAATTGTGGAATTTCAAGTCCAAAAAGAAAATTCTCCACAAAATATTTGAATTTTCAACCAAAAAAGTTAACTTCCAACAAAGGACATGAATTTTTTAATGGAAAGTTTAATTTTTAATCAATCAAGACCAGTTTTTAATCACAAATTGTGTTGTTACACATTCGATTATTAGAAGTAATTTTCACAAAACAGATTTTCCAATAAAATGATTAAATTTTCAATCAAAAACATGAATTTTCAAACAACAAGAAAATCAGTTTTTAACAAAATGTTTTAATTATCACTGAATCTGATTGATTTTCAACCAAAAACGGAGTAATTTAATTTTAATTTAAGAAATAATTTCAACAAAAGCAAATCATTTTTTATCGAAATAGTAAGATTTCCAACCAAAAGTTTCATGAATCGATAAAAAACAAAGTTTTAACCAAATTTTGGACTTTTGAACTCACATATAAGAAATTTCAAGAAAATATTCCAATTTGGAACAAAATAGCTGGTTTTTCAACTAAGGAACATTTCTCAGGCGAGAAAAGAAACGGAATTTCCTCCAAATTGTGGAATTTCGAAGCCAAAAATACAAATTTTCTACAAAATATTCTAATTTTCAACAAAAAAAATGAATTTTTAACAAAATACATGAATATTCAACTAAATAGTTTAGTTTTCAACTGGAAAATTATCAATTCCAACTCACGAATGGAGTAATTACAAATTTCGTTATCACAAATAATTTTCAACTACAAAAAACGAATTTTCTATAAAATATTCACATTTTTTATGAAATACAAGAATCTTGAAACAACAAAAAAACAATTTTCATTAGAATGTTTCAGTTTCAAACTAAATAGGATCAATTTTGAACCAGAAATGGAGTAATCTGATTTTTAGTTTTAAAGAAAAAATTTAACAAAAGCAAAAGATTTTTTTTTATCGAAATAATAAGGCTTTTAACCAAAAAACTTCATCAATCAAGAGAAAGAAATAGTTTTTTTACCGAATGAAAAAATTTTCTTTTGGAGAAAACGCATGCATTTTCAACTTAATATTTCCATTTCTAACTGAAAAAGATCAGTTCTGAACAAAAAATAAAGTAATTACATATTTGATTATTACAAGTAATTTTCAACAAACAAGAACAATCTTTGAACAAAAAAGAAATCAATTTTAAACAAAATGTTCTAGTTTTCAACTGAATAAGATGAATCTCGACCTAAAAACGGAGTATTTACATTTTCAGTAAAAAAAAATCATTTTGAACAAAAACCCATTTTTTTTCAAGTAAACATTAAGATTGACAATCAAAAAGATGGAACTTCAAGCCAAAAAAATTAGAACTTCAAGCCAAAAAAATTTACAAATAATTAGTTCAAGTTTCAACCGAATATTTGCAACCAAATATTTGGATCCTCAGCCAGAGCAGGTTAAATAATAATAATAATAATTTCAACCAAAAACCATCAAATTTCTAAAAAAAAATTATTTTCTTCAAAATAAATCTCCAGTCGAAAAGGGAAAAGTATACCAAATTTGTCGAATTTTTAAATTTTCTAAACCTAGCAGACAAATTCTTCACAATATGGTTGGATTTTACCCCAAAAAAGATGAATTGAATTCACAAAACAACAAAATGGATTTCCAATAAAATTGTAGTTTTCAATATAAAAATTTCTCAGTCAAGAGAGGAAAAAATGTTGAATCGCAGTATTTCCAAGTCTAAGATATGAGTTTTTCACAAATTCTAAACCAAATAGGTGAATCTTTTAAAATAGATAAACTTATACAGAATACATTTATTTTCTAACAAATTCAATTTTCGACTAAAAAAATATCAATTTTTGACAAAAAATTGAGCAATTGTATTTTTATTTACAAAAAGTGATATGTATTCAAATAAACAAAAAACAGACTTCTCGAAAATCTTAAAATTTTCAACCAAAGATATGAATCGCCAAACAAAAGAAAAACAATTTATTAATTTTCAAAAAAACGGGTTAAGATCAATTTTCAATCAAAAAAGATTTCTTAGCCAAGCAAGAAGCAAAATCCTAACCACTTTGTGGAACTTTGGAGTCAAAAATACGAATTTTCAACCCAAATAATAAATTTGTAATTTGTTAATTTAAAAAGTTATATTTAACGCTGCATATTTACTTGAAGCACAAATTAAGATAAATATTAAAAAAATTGTATCCTCAAATTCTCATTTCCAAATAGAATCAATCCTTTTCAATTGAATGGCTGATTAGTCCATAGCTTCGGGTCAATCGTGACCTTGATTGCTGAATGATTAATTATTATGGGGTTCTCTTAAACCGTCTCACAAATTAGTTCCAGTTAGAAAACTTTTAATTATTGTTTGATTCTATAACACATTACATTTTTGAAAGCACTGACCTTCGGAATTATAATTTTTTAAATTTATTTCAACCTTGACATGTTTTTTTTTCACCTAATTCCAAGCCTCAAAAACACCTGAAATCGAAAATTTTGATAAATTTTCCCTTTTTATTCTACAAAATTTTGATTAATTTTCTGATAATTATAAACAGAAATTTGAAAAATTGGAAGACAAGACGTTTTAAAGAAATTCTTTTCGATGATACCAATTTAAATTTTTTTCTTTACAATTTATGTCAATTTTGCACATGCCAAAATGTCGCAAAGCAGAGTAAATAAGGATATATTTTATGAAAATAAAAAAATTAATGCTCTGGAATGAAATTATTGTGATTTGAAATTCCCTGAATTCTAGGTATTTCAAGTAAAAATTTTGAATTTTCAACACAAAAATATAAATTTTTAACCAAATGGTAACATTTCTAGAAAAATGGTTGAATTTCCAACCTGAAAAGACAAGTTTTCGACTAAGTATTTTCACTTTTTACGAGAAAAAAATTGATTCTGAACGAAAAATGTGGTTGGTATTTCTACAAAAAAAAATTTCAATTCGAATCATAGATTTCGTAAAAGATTTTTAAAATAATAGTTAAATTTTAAATCAAACCAGTTTAATTTTCAACCGAAAACAATGAATTTCTAACAAAATGTTTGATTTTCAACGGAACTGTTAAATTTTCAACAAAAAATCCAGATTTCAAACAAATTGTCGAATCTTTAATTTGAAAAAATTATTTTTTACCAAAAAGTTGCATGTTGAACTAATATTATTAAATATTTAAACCGAAAAGGCTCATTTTGAACAGAAAATTTAAACTTTCAACCAAAAAGTCTACATTTTCGAGAAAATAATAAATTTTTAACAGAAAAAGATTTCTGAGTGAAGAAAGCACAAATTTTTTAACCAAATTGGTCAATTTCCAAGCCAAAAAGAAAATTTTCTACATACAAATCAAATTTTTACACGAATGATCGAATCTGTAATTTAAAAAAATTATTTTTTTACCAAAAAGTTGCATGTTGAACTACTAATAATGAATTTTTAAACCAAAAAGCCTAATTTCGAACAAAAAATATGAACTTTCAACCAAAAAGTCTGAATTTTTAACAAAATGTAACATTTTCAACGGAAAAAGATTCCTGAGTGACGAAAGAACAAATTTTTGAATCGAATCGGTCAATTTTCAAGTCAAAAAGACGAATTTTCCACAAAAAATTAAGTTTCCACACAAATGATCGAATCTATAAATTTAAAAAAATTAATTTTGTTACCAAAAACTTGTATTTTCAACTAATGATACTAAATTTATTTACCAAAAAAACTAATTTTGAACAAAAAATATTAACTTTCAACCAAAAAGTCTGAATTTTTAACACAATGTTGAATGTTCAACAAAAAAAAGATTTCTGAGTGAAGGAAGAACAAATTTTTGGACCAAATTGGTCAATTTTCAAGACGAATTTTCTACAAAGTATTTTTAAAAAATTCTAAGAGATTAATCTTGAACCAAATAATAAATTTCCAACGAAGTACATGAATTTTCAAGTTGAAAATTAAATTTTCTATCGAATAGAATCAATTTCTTACCATACACGTGAAAATAAAAGAAAATAAAATTTTCATATCAAGAAATTAATGCTCAACCAAAACAAAAAACACATTTTTAATAAATTGAATTTTCCAGCCATAGAAATATAAACCTGAAATAAAATTTTCTAATTAGGTAGGATCCAAAAGAAAACATTTCTCAACTGAATTGTTCGATTTGAATTGAAAAAAAGACGAATTCCAAACAAAATGTTACCTCTTCAACCCAATTGTAGAATTACCTACTAAAAATATAAATTTCTTACACAAAATGGAAGAATTGAATTTTTTATATAATAGGAGCAATCTCTTACGGACCACCAGAAAATTGAATTTTCAGATCAAGAAATTGATGCTCGGCAAAAAGAAATAACGACACAGTTTCAACAAAACATTACATTTTTTCAATCATAGAGATTCCTACCTTGCCGACATCATGATCTTTTATTCTTTTCATAACTCTAGTGGTTTGAGTCTGAGCTAAATGAACGTTTTTTTGGATTGAGATTCGCTTTTTTTCTTAGAATTGAATTTTCGAACCGCTGGAATCATGGTTGATAATTTTATTTATTTTTTTCAGGGCTGGCAACGGTTTCGTTGGTGGGAGTCGTCGAAGCTGGCGGTGGCGCGTGGATCAGGAGGGTCAGAGGTCAGGTTTTGGCGCCGATCCTGGTGCCGGTTCTGGACGTGATATCTGCAGAAGTCGGTGGGAACTGTAGGAAACCCCGGAAAAAAACTGATTCCCATCTCCCTGAAATCGGCCTCTTTGAACAAAGAATTTCTTTTCCTGCCAAAACCTCGTAGCGACTAAACGGGTCCTCACTTGGTTGAAACGCACTTCACACCGTGCGCCATGAACGAACTGGACAGTCTTCGCCAGGAGGCGGAAACTCTCAAAAATGCCATCAGGGTCAGTATTTCATTTTTTCTTGTATCAATGTATTGTTCTAGAATGTAAATAGAAAATATAGGAGGTTTTGGCATTTTAAATTTCTACTTCACCGACATCAAGGCCGTTCCACAATTATTGTGGTTCGTGTCTATGCTAAGTTTCTAGAATGTAATACTGTAGTGGTTCGCGTCTGTGCTAAGTTTCTAGAATTTAATACTGCAGTGGTTCTAGTCCGTGCTAAGTTTCTAGAATGTCATACTTGTATTAAATCAACAAGCGAAAAGTAAATTCGTAAAAGGAAAATATACTAGTATTGGTAATCTAAAACTTTTGAATTTCTTTATTCGTAATTAATTTGAATAATTTTCTATTTTACAGTTAAGATTCTATGAGGAAGAGAATTTGGATTTGAAAAAAAAAACAGAACACAAAAATGATGGATTGTAATAGAAAGCTATGAATAAAATTTGCTTTGCCTATATTCAAAATTGTGAACTGAAAATCATAAATTGACTAAAAATCGCAAAAAATAATGTCCTTAATTGTAATGTGTAATTATTTTTTAATTATTATTATTATTATTCATCGGCGATTGACTGGGAAATTTTCTCATGAACCAGATGTTGGCATCCCCACTGCCAATGCTCTTGGCTTTGCGTTCGAGGGGAAAGATCTTGTGGTAAAGGCAAGAGCATATGTAGTGGGGACGCCAACATCTGGTTCAAAATCCAATTTTCCCAGCCCTCTCGCAACTAAAAAATATGAGTGATTAATCAAAAAATTGAATAGATGATTTTCCAGTTTCAACCAACTTCGAATCCGAAAGACCAATTCTTAACAAAACCAAAATTCTCAACGAAAGAGAAGAATTCCCAACCAAAATGATGAATCGCGACTGTAAGAATGAATTTCCAACCAAGGAGTTCGACTATTAACAAAATTTGTTCAAATTTGCAACGAGAAAAGATAGATTTTTTTAACAAGAAGATTAATTTTTAGTATGAAATACGGGTTTTCAACCGAACTATTGAATTTGTTAATAATCTTAGATGCATCGATCAATAAAGATAAATTTTCCGTTTAAATATTATTGTTCCATCGAAAAAAAATGAATGTTAAAAATTGATTTCAATTCAAAAAAATTCCTCTACAAATAAGTTAAGTTCTGAAAGAAATATTTTTTAAACCAAACAGATACTTTTTCAAACCAGAGAAATATTATTTCAAGCAAAATGATTCGGTTTTCACAAGAGCAGAAAATAATAAAAAATACGGATATTCAGCAGAATCATGAATTTTCAACAAAGATGAATTTTCCACCAAAAATGGAATAGTTGAGTTTTCAATCGAAAAAATTTAATTTCAACAAAACAGATAAATTTAGAATTTTGAAAAGACAATTTTTTACGCAAGAGTTGAATTTTCATTCAGCAAATCTGAATTTGCAATAAAAAACTGAATTTCAACCAAATATTTGCATTTTCTACCAAATTATTAGAATTTTTAACCTGAAAAGTTATATTTTCTCTGGGGCAATTGAATTCGCAAACGAATATGAAGATTTTCTATCAAAATTGTTGAATTTTAACAAAACAATTGGATTTTGAAACAGTTAATACAGTTTTAAACTGATGTCAGTTTTTTTTTCAAAAAGTATTCTGTAGATTTTCGAAAATAGTAAAGATAAAAAAAATATTTACTAAAGCAATTAAATTGATGAATTGTCCTAAAAACTAATTTTTCAGGTTTTTTACAAAATAAACTTTTTTTAACACCTTTGTTACAAAAAAAAGTAACTAGTTAGCAGAACTTTTTACTTCCTATTTTGTCCTATTTGGAAATTTTTCTATTTAGCACCGACACGAACTATCTAAAGTTATCAAATGTCGGTAAACGTCGGTAACAGGAATTTTTGATTAGAAACGTCTTTGCCTAATCATTTTCCTTTACTAAAATTTTTTTGTTCTTTTCATGAAAAATCGATTCAAAAGAAAATAAAAAATTGTTGAACAATCGTAGATCAATTTATTTTGAGCTAATTTTAGGATATGTTATCATTTTCTCCCGGAAGTCAGCTATAAATTTCTATTATTAATTCTTAAAAAACATCATCTTTTATCGAAAAATCTTCCTTTTTTTAATAAAAGTTCAATTCAATCTATTCTGAGAGAAATAGTATTTATATCCTTCGTAAATTGAAAAACTTGAATTTTACAACCTAATATTGTGCAGTTTTAAAAATAGATACAGATTTTTATTTCGTTGATTGTCCATGAAACTGTATTATTTCTGATTTTAAATGGAACATCCTACGAAAATAGATCAGGAATTCCGGTCAAGATGAAAATGAATTTGAAAATCATAATTTTGTCAATATTTTCTACTTGTTCGCTCATCGAAGCCTTACAATCTACAATATAAATTGTCAATAAAACATTTGAAGTCATTTTAAATTTTTCATTTACCAAATTTCTTCTGTCTGCAATATTTATTCTTAAAATCGTGTAGTGCACAATTTCCAGTTCGCTTTGGTAAAAAAAAAAATCATTTACCTCAAACGATATTAGCAATTTCTGAATCATTATTTTACAATAATTTTGGTTCTTGTCTAATTTTCAATCATGGTATCAATTTATTGTAAGTTTTCTTTTTTTGAATAAATCCAGCTTTTTTCCTCTAGAAATTAGAATCTGTTTTATTTGAAATATAAAATATTATATTTCAGATTGAAATTCTACTGCTTGATTTAAAATTCACGTATTATGTTTAAAATCCGTGTTTCGTAGAATAATAATTTTCTTGGTTGAAAAATCATTTTTGGATGGAAACTTGAATTTTTTTTTAAGTGAAGAATTATTGTGGAGAAAATTTATCTTATGCTTGACAATTCAACTAGTTGACTAAATTTCTTAAAATTCAAAATTGATTATCGTTGGGAATTCTACTTTTTTTTTTTATAAATTCAACAACTAGATACTTCGTTAAAAACTAATTTTTTGGTCCAATATTTATCATTTGGATTGAAAATTTATCTTTCTGGTAGGAAATTTTTTGAATTAAAAATACATTAGTTTGGTAGAAAATAAATTATTTGGCTTTTGTTGATGATCCAAACTATTTTGTTAAGAACTAATTTCTCATGATTGAATACTGTTTCAGACTTTACATTAAAATCTTTTTTTGGGTGGAATTTCGACTCTCACATTTTTCGTTGCTAATACAGCTTTTCTGGTAAAAAACTCAAGCCCTTGGTTGAAAGTGGAACTATTTTGTTTCAAATAATTTTTTTTTTTTAATTTGAAATTCAACTATTTTGTCAAAAATTCGTCTCTCTAGAAGAAAGTTAATTTTTAGAGTTAATAACTTTAATTTTTGAAGTTGAAAATTTAATTCTTTGATTTAAAGTTGAATTATTTCTTTCAAATTTTTAACCTTTTTGATTCAATTATTCCAAATTGAAAATAAAAATCTTTTTGTTTAAGTTTTTTTTTTGGTTGGAAAAAAAGTTTTTTGGATCAAAAATAATTTTTTTCTGAAGATTTTTTATTCGAGTTGATATTTACCTATTCTAATCGTTGTTAAAAATTTAACTATTTCTTAGAAAATCCGTTCTTTGTTCCTTTTTTTTCGTTTTAATATCGACTATTTTATTTTTCGTAAAGAATTTATCTTTATTGCTTTCGAAATTCAAAATCTTGGTTGAAATTCGAACTTCCTTTCTGGAAACTAATATTTGTAAGCAAAGACTTTTATTTTAAGTTAAAAGTTGATGTCTGGTTAGAAATTTATATTTTTTTGTCACCGAAAATCAATTTTTTCTACTCAAAATTCAACTATTTCACTCTAGTTTCAGAATCAATCTTTCTTAGATGAAACTCTAACTATTTATTTTATTATATATTAGTTTATATTCATTGTTCCTTTCAGTGCAAAATTTAACAATTTTATTAGAAATTTACCTTCTTAAGTTGAAAATTATTTGTTTGTAGTTTAGGTTTATACTATTTTGTTTTTATTTCATCTTTTTCTGATTGAATGCAACTGTTTTTTATTCAAAATTGGAATCTTTTTTTCATGGAACACTTTTAAATTCGTAGTTAAAAAAAAAAAAATTGGTTATCAACTTCTTTGTTGAAAAATCAATTTTTGAATAAAAAATACAGCAGTTTGGTTGTTGGATTTAGTTATTGTTAAGGATTCAACCTATTTCGTTGAAAATTAATTTTTTATAAGAAAAAAATTTTAAAAAAAAAATGAAATTTTAGATTAAAAATAGAAATATTATTAGTTGAATTATCGATTTCATATTCAAAATCTTGGTTGAAATTCGAACCAATTTTCCAGAAACTGATTTTCTTAGTCAAAGATTCATCATTTCGGATAAAATTGAGTCTCTGGTTTGTAATTCATTTATTTTGTTAAATTTTCGTTTTTTAATTGGAAATTTTTTTTCTTCTACTGGAATTTCAACTATCCCACTTCAGGTTTGAAATTCATGTATCTTAATGAAAAACGGTCATCTTTTTAAGTTGAAAATTATTCCCTCTTAGTTGGAGATAAAACTGTTTTGTTTGCATTTATATTTTTTTTTGACGAATAAAATTGTATTTGATTCCAAGTTAGAATTCCCTATAGTTGAATAATGAATTGTTGAATTTTTCATTAAGAATTCAAGTTTGCTGTTTATAAATCCAACAAGTGCTTTTTTAATATTGATTTTCAAAATTAATTTTTCAAATGTTTGGATGGAAATTTGACCTTAGATCAACTTCAACTATTTCTCATTCAAAATAAAAATCTTTTTTTGGTTGCAATATCAACTATAACATTTTCAATAAGAATTTTTGTGTAGCTGGAAATTCGATTACAAATTTGAAAATTCAGATTTTTGGGTTGAAAATACAATATTTTTATACCAAGTCCGTCTTTTTGGCTTTGAAGTTCAATAATTTGTATAAAAATGTTCTTTTTATAGATTAAAAAATATATTAAAAATGCATTAAAAAAGAAATAGTTATATTTTTAACCTCGATTAGAATAGGTGAATATCAACTCGAATAATAAATCTTCAGAAAAAAAATTATTTTTGATCCAAAAAACTTTTTTTACAACCAAAAAAAAAACTTTAACAAAAGAGATTTTGATTTTCAATCTGAAATAATTGAATTGAATCAGGAAAGACGAATTTGCAACGAAGTAGTTCCATATTCAACTACAAAAGATTATTTTTTAATCAAAAAGGTTGAACCTTTAAAAAAATTCAATTTTTTAACTCTAAAAATTAAATTTTCAACTTCATAATTGAATTTAATAACAAAGATTCTTAATTCTCTTCTAGAGATACTGAAAATGTGAAAGTCGAAATTTCACCCAAAAAAAGATTTTCATGTAAAATCTAAAACAGTATTCAATCATGAAAAATTAGTTACTTTTTAACAAAATAGTTTAGATCATCAGCAAAAACCAAATAATTTTCTACCAAACTATTGTATATTTAATTTAAAAAATTTTCTACCAGAAAGGTAAATTTTCAATCTAAATGATAAATATTTTTATTATAAATTAATGATAATTTTTATTGATAAAAAAGAATAAAATATAATCCATCCTTTTGTTGAAAATTCATCCTTCAAAAAAGTCTCTTCACAAAACTTGCTTTTATTTTCTGGTAGAGGTGAATGCTCTATTCGTCTGAGATTCTTTAGGGCAATTTTCATCCCTTCCTGATATGCTGCCATTTAGTATGCAGCTTTTTTCACCGACACTATTTTCTGTACGTGTTTGTGCGATGAAAGTGCATCGGCACGAATGTATATAAAGCTGTGTTTGTGGGTTGGGATGGGAAAATGTAGAGGGGGTGAGAAAGAAAATTGAGGGGAGAGAGAGAGGGAGAGAGAGAGAGAGAGAGAGGATGCAGGAGGGCGGGAGAAAGGAGAGGAGAGAGAAAATGAAGG
>WSXT02224374.1:16856-31875 GCA_011762715.2 Neuroterus valhalla | reverse complement strand
AAAATGGACTCAACGTCGATGAGGATAAGTTGAAACCGATATTGGAATACCCTCGACCGACTAGATTGAGACAAGTTCGTCGATTTATAGGAGCAACATCTTGGTATACGCGGTTCATTAAAGACTATGCTAGGATTTGTGAACCATTAACTCGTCCAACTAAGAAAGATCAGGCATTCGGTTGGGGCGAGGAACAAGAAGGAGCTTTCGAGACGCTCAAAAAGGCTCTTATCTTGTCCCCGATTTTGGCATATCCCGACTTCAGCGTCCAGTTCACTATTCAGACAGACGCCAGCGGTACTGGCCTGGGCGTCGTAGTCACACAGGAGCAGGGCGGTCAAGGAAAGGTAATTGCCTACGCCAGTAGGATTCTGTCCAAGGCGGAGCGTAATTACTCCACGACGGAGAGAGAGTGCTTAGCAGTAGTCTGGGCAATACAGAAATGCAGGTATTATCTGGAAGGCTACCACTTTACGGTCATCACTGATCACAGCAGCCTGAGATGGCTGTGTAACCTTAAAAATCCAGCGGGCAGATTGGCCAAGTGGCCACTCAACCTTTTGGAGTATGACTTCGAAGTCGTGCATAGAAAAGAGGCTATGCATCATGTTCCCGACGCACTTTCGAGGTTCTACGAAGAAGAAGAAGACGTTCACTTAGCCATGATGGAGCCAGTGGAGGATGAGTGGTACCATAGACGTCGTCAGGCGGTCCTGAATACTCCGACTAAATATAGGGATTGGAGAGTGGTGGACGGGCGATTATACCGATATCAGAACAACCTTTCATTAGAAGATATCCTAGAGGATCTAGATGCCTGGAAAGAAGTCCTACCTCAAGATCAGGTTATTCAAGAAATAAAGGAGGTACATGAGAACCCTGAATCCGATCATATGGGCATTGCGAAAACTTTCTATAGGGCAAAGTTGCGCTACTATTGGCCGGGATTGTTTGAAGACATCAGCGCTTTCATCAGAAAATGTCAAACATGTCAGCTCACCAAATCGGATCAGACAGGGCCAAAAGGTTTCATGGATCATCGACTAATTCGGGAGCCGTGGGCAGTAGTTGCCACAGACGTAATGGGCCCATTTCCAAAGAGTAAGAAGGGCAATGATGGAGGACACCAGAAGAACTTCATTCGGATCGAGGTATATATATCACGCACAGGCGAATCCAGTCGAAAGGACTAATCGAGTCCTCAAGAACATAACGGTCTCGTTCGTAGAGCAGGATCATCGGGAATGGGATGTACACCTAAAAGAATTTATGTTCGCGTATAATACGTCCGTTCACAGTACGATCCGGTGTTCTCCGGCCTTCCTAAATATGGGATAGGAGCCCAGACCTAGAAACCTGCTTCGACGCACTGTTGAGTGGGAGGCAGAGTCGCCCCTATCCGAAGCTGGAGGTTGGGCAACTAGGATGTCGAGGCTCATCCATTTAAGAGATCTGATTACTAAATATCAAGATCAAGCGTTTTTGCGGCAATCCAAATATCATAACGGGGATCGCAGAGACGTTATTTTCAAGGTAGGGGATCTGGTAAAGAAACCCGCACACGTTGATTCCCGTAAGGATCGGAACGTCTCTAACAAGCTAATTAGGCCATTCGTGGGGCCATACGTGTTTATAAAGGTTTGCTCACCCGGCGTGTACGAATTAGCATCCCAGGACGGTGGGTTAAAGGGTCGTTATCATGTTTCTAAATTATTCAAATATGTGGATCCGGAGCAACCTGAAGAGGAGGAGCTTACACCAGAAGAGGCGGCCGCCTTGGATCGGGAACTGGCTGGAAGACGAAATGATTTGGGTCGCCGAGCCCACTCGTGAACGATCGGCCAATAAGGACATGGACGAGGGCCCAAGCCGTAAACGGCTGCGGAATCGTTCCTACTAAAACTTGAAATAATCGATTCGGGACAGTAGAACTGTAGTGCTCAAGCTCGAAGAATGTGAGAGGGAAAAATTGGTCTATACTAATCTTCCAATCGGGAACGTTGGGGTTGCTTGTCAAGACTCACGATCGATCCTAGAGCACAAATTTTCGGAGAGTTTTCGTAACTTTAGTTTGGCCTAAATTGATTATATTTGTGACATCTACCATTGGAGAATTCCAATAAGTCAGCAAACTAACTCTTTTCAGATGGCAGAAGGTGGCGAGGCAGCAAAGACGTGTCCCGGTTTCACGCTGACGAGTGGGTACACTGCCATGTGGCTGAGGTTTGATTGGGCCGTGACCACCGGCTAGCCTAAACAATTCAACCTAATTGATCCGAGTACGGATCAACGTAAGATCCTGTGCTAGAGGGCTCGTCACGGCTTCAAGGGAACGTCGGAGGTGGTTCTCGAGACACTGAGAAGGTTAAACCTTCTGGGCGGGGACACGCGTGTGGTGTTGCTGGCACCAGGCAACCCGACCACGAAACAGAGAAAGTTGGCACGGAAGCTGGCTAAGCAGGCGGCCAGGGAGGCAGAGGCTCGATCGGCTTTGGCCAGACCAGAAACACCGCCGTTGCTGAGGACCCCGACGCCACCGCCTAAACCTTCCGCCCCTCAGCTAGGAGGAGCAGTAGCTACAACGGAAGTGAAGTCTCCCCCGGTGAAGCTTTAGGTGATGGAGAGGGTGAGTAGGAGGCTAAGGGAGGACTTGATCTTTAGGCGGACTCGTACCCCAGAGTATTGGGGTAAAACTGCTGCCAAGCCCTGCGCTAGGTGTGGCTCTTTGGAGCATAAATTTAATAAGTGTCCCAAGCTTCACCAGCATTAAGGTGTGGGGCGTAAGTTTTTTTTTCATGTAGTTTTATATATTATAATACGTTTTCTCAACAACATACACTTTGTATTATATTCAATCCTAATTCCTAAAGGCTAAGCAGTGTAAGGAAGAGTCGAGGTATGGTAGAAATATTTCTTATGGTACTTGAAGTGGTTAGAGTGTCTTGGGGGTCAGAATCTGGATATCCAACGTCATTGACTCGTAAGATAACGCAACTGGGAACAATCTACTAATACTGTTATGATTTTGTTAGTTTCATTGGCTTAAAATATGGTAAAATGTCGAAATTAATCGTTTAATTAGTGTTGCACCACCAGTCTGGATCTCAGAGGGAGCGTGAGGCGCGGAATGAGGGGCATGCTCGGCCCGGCGATGCCTCGTCTAAGGGTTGGGCAGTTGTGACGTGGTATTTGGAACCACGCCCAAAATAATTCAATAATCATTTCAAATTGATTCAATTTCAGTTAAAATTAATTGAATTAAATTCAATACCTTGGTCGAGCACAGAATCCAATTGATGGCTGTCATCTGACAGGAGCGTCGAGAGGGGTGGCATGTTGCCATAAACAAACCCCTCGGGGCCTAGAAATTGTAACTTATATAATATAATCTTTATTTGAATATAATCACTAATCCTGCCAAAATCTTGTTTTTTTTTACTTCCAAGACTTCGCCGGCTGTCATACTGCACCATCCACAACTCTGCTACACCATCGATGGGAAGTCGGGAACCCACACACACCATTCACACTACACATCACTCACAGCTGGGAGGCTGTTAATTATATAGTACACATCACAACACTCGATTCTTTCTCACTCCGACTGGGCGAAAGAAGGACGAGTTCAAAACGTGGTAATGCTGCACCGTTGCCACCCACTCTGTGGTCAATCTCTAGCACATAGTAGGGACAAGATGGCGGGTTACTGGGGGGAACGTACCCTTGCATGGTCTTGTGAATACGACTTTGTCAGACTGTATGAACCTTTATGGTTCGCGCCGAAACTGATCGGCTTGGCGTCGTTCGACGCCATTCTGTGTTCGACCATAGTACCCTTGACAGTGTCCAGAGAATCTTCCTCGTATCAGTGGAGATCAAAAAGAAAAGTAGAGGGAAGTTGTTCGAGGTTCAGGAGAACCCTTTTACTGTTTGAAATTGGGCGGAAAGCCTTTCTGTTTTACTGAATAACAGTCTTAAAAGATGGAATTAAGCAAGGTATGTTCCTCATTCTCGCCTTTTACAATGTGGACTAAGGCGTTTCCGTGGTATGGAGTTGAGTATAGTTACGTGATTTTCAGGTTCAGATATCGGAAACATAAGTAGTCGGTAGTGAATAGCAACCGACGGGTGACATTTTCCAGTATGGTAGCAACCTGGCAGAACTTCGGAATGTCAAAGGGGAACACCATAGTGGAACATGTCCAATTAATTTTATTTACGTAGTTTTCATGTTTTTCATGTTGATTCATGACCGTTGGTATATCGGTGGAATTTTGCCTTGTCAATTTTTATCGGAATCACGGGAATTCTGAATTGAACGTGTCAGTTCTGAGGGAATTTATAAGAGAAGGTTCTGACCGACGTCATTATAAAAATAATTCGATATAAGTTCGCAATCTGATCTGTCATCGGGAGTCGATAAAATATTAACTGGTTCTTGTTTTATTTTTTCTTTACGGAAGTGAGAATAATATGTGCCTGAGTTTCGATGCAATAAATTATTTCTTCTTTTATGACCCGTATACCTGGACTTTCTTATTCTAGGATTGTTCTACCTTGCTCAGATTTATCCTTACTCACCCCCCTCCCTGTGTTGTGCTGGTTAAAGGGTATTTAGAATAAGCAGTTTTGAATATTCAAAGAATTCAGAAAAGGTTAGGGACTTGTTTAGTCGTTTAGTGTCCTTTCTCTTTACCAAACGATCTGGCGCCCTTCAGGCAAAGTCCTAATGGAATAATCTCATGCGGGAGTAAAATTCAAATAAATCAAATTGAATAGTTAACAATAAGAAAAAGCTAAGGTTATAGTATATATCTATGTCTGTCTGTTCGCACGATAACTTTCGAAAAAACTAATCTATTTGACAGGCCTTTGGTGCACTCTCTTAGTATCAGAAACTAAAGGTCAAGTTCGTTACCCAGCTATTTTGAATCAAAAATTAAAGAGGAGGAGCATTTTGAAAAATTTTTCGGACTTTTTTCGAAGAGTTACAAATTGTGAGTATGGCTCCTTGTAGTAGGTAAAAGAAGGAACAATTTGTTTTTATGATATTTTTTGATAAAAACGAAATGTCAAAGTTGTGGTATTTTCAAAATTCAAAAATATAAAAGAAAATAATTTTTAGCCAACTAACGCAAGATTGAAGGGAAAGTCAAGGAGAACAGATATTCTTTTATGGGAGCCCTACAAGGTCGTGAATACAACTTTTTTAATTTTTTCGAAAAATCGAAAATCCCAATTTTCATGGAACAAAAAAAAATAAAAAATAATCTGTGAACTCGATAACTCATGAAAGAATGGTCATGTTCGATTGAACTTTGGCGCCCATTATGGGGGACCAAAAAGACAAGTCGAGTTCGTCAAACAGGTAGTTTGGGGAAAAAATTGAAGGGGGGAGCATTTTGGAAATTTTTCTGGACTCAAAAATGGTAAGTTTTGCTTTTTGTTTTGATTGCAATCATATCAATATTAGAAAAAGAATAACTAATTTTTTTAAATAGAACAAGTTACGAGGTATATAAATAATAATATACTTTTGATGCATTAGAGTTTAAGGTATTACAGAAAGGTTTGCGTTCCGGACAGATTTTATTCGAGTGTGCCACACAAGACACACGATGAGAATGTATTCGGTAAAGCCGGAAAAGCTTCAACAAAAGAGAATTCACAATCATCAAATACGGCAGCTTACATTCTACTTTTTGATGCCAAAAGCTCTGTACACAATTGTAGGAAGTACAAAGACCGAGCGCGGAGCGCGAGGTTCATTTATTATCGAGCGCACAATATTGACTTATTTCGTTTTTTGTAAAATCATTTAGAGTAACTTTTTTGTTATCAGTATTGTGCGATTCATCAAAATAACCTCATTTTATTTGTGTTTTTGTTCTATTGTGTAAAGTATATTATCTACATTATATTGTATGTTATGGTATTTCAATATAATTATAGTTTATTTTTTAAATATATTATGGTTTGTGTTTTTTCATTGCTAGTTTTTACTTCAGCGTTATTTCATTTGAATAATACATTCCTAACGTCATAAGACGCTGCTTTCCTCATTGAAGAATTCTCATTTTTTGTTTCTATTTTTTCTCTGCAAACGCGCAAAATTTTTGATTATTCAATAAAAACGTTGGGAAAAATCTCGAGTGACTCTATTGAAAGGTTGAGCCGCCGGCGGCTGGTCAGACGAAAAATTCGAGAGACAAAAAAGAGAATGAAGCATAAAGAGGAATTAGAGCGAGAAACGTGACTCGTTTTCAAGCGAGACGCAAGATATTGGAGCGCGTGGTGGGAGACGAAGAGAGAGGCACACAACCAAGCCCCGTCCGTGTGCCGTTGACGAAAGTTCACTTTGGGACACACTTCACACACTGCTGCCGTCCTGCCTTACAGTGGTGAAAAATCTCAAAAAGCTGGCCATAATTATAAATTATTTTTATTTTGCGGTAAATTTCCATACTCGGGGGTTCCTGCGTTCGCTGATCATGAATATCTTATTAGTTTATGAAAACAAGATGGCGGAAACAAAACGGCGGCTGATATTCAAGCAATCCAATTTTACTCTAATGAAAATTACGATTTGTAGGTTTCTGGAAGCGGAATTTCATCTCGATGTTATTATGGCCTTACGAAAAAACAAAATGGTGATTACACGACGGCGGATAAATGTTATGGATTCCGTAAAGAAATGAGCAAACTTGCCTTAAATGTGGAATGTAACTACTTTATATGAAATCTCTTTGCTCGAGTATTTATGGAGTAATATAATAAGTATAGACAGTAGTATAGTGAGAAGGATATGAATTTTGTGTTATTTCTAAAAAATTTGTTCATGTTGAATACTTTAGAACCCAGAAAATACAATAGAAATAAATACAATTCAATCACTGTCATCTTCAGTGTCACTGCAGACTACTTCCTCTGCCGATGAAGCTAGCACATTTTTGATTGCAAGCGAAGGTTTTCCTAACTATTCAATTGCTTCAGGTGAAAATGATTTCATTTTATTTTGGCTGCAGTTTTCGCAGGCTTGAAATCAGAGGATCAGATTTGATTAACAGTCTTCGAAAAACATCCTCATAGTTTCTTCTCTGCTACAAAGCGTACTCTTCAAACTTGACAATGTTTATATCAAAGTCGCACGAAATGACCTGAAGTATTACATGAAACCTTTCAATCAAAGTTTTATCTATTCCGGTAATGGACGCCGTAACTCGAGAGTTTCCGAAAAAACGGCGCGCCGTATTTCCATAATTCGAACTCCCATATGCCTGTTTTGGGATATCTTCTAGGAGTCCTAACTGCTGCCGAAAACAAGTTTGAATTTTTTTCCCGAGCTTCCATTCGAGCTTCGTCGTTTTTGCCACATTGCCAACCTCTCAAATTTAACTTTTACGAAATATGCATCAGGCACTCGAAGAAACGAATCCACGCATGTAATGAGGAAATACCGAATTCTAAATGTTCTGTGACTAATTTTTTTTCACCATTTCATCGATGTTGTTAAACTGTTTTGATGTACATTTGCACAGAAGGCAACGTTGAGCAGAAATTGTATTTGATGAGGAATCACAAGCTTTTCCGTCAATCATTGTAATGGCGATTTTGTAAGTAGCATTTACTTGTTTACCGTTGAAATTTGTTTGAAAAGGCTGCAAATTTTTCTCTGGATCCTTTATATGATCAACTTCTGCTCTCGTTGCTTCGGCAGTTTCTCGCGAGAATTCTAATTTTATCGGCCTGCAAAATCTAGGAGATGAGGGGCGTGGATTTGTCCACAGAACCTTGGTATTACTATAATTTTCAATCGTAAAAACAAGCTGCAATGGTACAAGGGAAGTAACAAATATGCTGGCATCAGTTTTAGTTCCATCATTGTCATGAAACTTTTGTTTAAATGTACTCTGCTCCAAAGTACCATGACATCCCCATTTGCAGAACAACTGAAGATCATTTTTTTTATCTAATGGTAGAGTTTTGAGAAGATTTGCTTGCACCAACAACAAACGCTCTACTATGTGATCTAATATGGATTGCAATGAAATTTCTGCGCTCGATTCAGTAACGATAACTTCCGCTGTTGGAGGATAACATCTTTTTTTAGCCTCTAAAACCTGATGGTAGGGGGGATACAAAGTACAATTTTTTCGAACACCCACAGATCTTATGCCAATATAGTGAGATTTAGATAAATGATTTTCAATTATGAGCGCAACACCTTCATCTGCAGAGAGAATTTCTTCGGAATTCTGTTGGAGATATTGCTTGTAATTTGATGCTTCTGAAGAGCTTCCTGCTGTAAAATCTTTCACCAGTTTTGCAGCACACACTTTTCCTTTGGCCCGAAGACTCATTTGCGTAGCATAGCCTTATTCTTTGGAGGTATACTGTTCACGAATATCTTCTGTCCTTCTCCTTTTTGTCCGGTCACTTGACTCTTGAAAAGAACATCTCGAGAATGGGCGGCCTCTGCTTCCTCTTGAGGACCTTGACTCGGATTCATTATCATCCACGACGTCCTTATTATCATCATTTTCAGCGCCAAGAAGAACCTCATTTTCAAGCCACGCATTATTTTTTCTCAAAAAATCTTTCTCGGTCCGATGAGAATCTTTCTATCTTTTTTTCAAATGGGAAATCAATTTTTTGAGCCTACTTCTACACTCATCGTTCAAGATGTATGAAGTACCGAGTTTTGTGGAGAGTAAACGTTCTATAATCTCAAAGCAGCTATTATAGCCCAGGAGCCAGTGACAGATTTTTGTCAATCATTTCCTTTCGACTGAGAATTCGTAAAATGCTTCATTTAGTGGTAACATAATGTGCAGTGAACGTCAGCTGCGGATGTATGGGTGGGATGGGCAACGGCAGCCACCCACGTACGTAAAAAAAGAAAAAGATTTTGATTGATTTCCTTCCGGCTGAAAATTTCCCAGATGATGCTTTACATCATCCTTCGAATAAAAAAATTTGTCAGCTGGCTGTGCGTTGGTGGAAAGGTCGTCAGCTGATGCAATGAATCGTTTTATGGGGTATAATTTCGAAAAGGTGATATGCCCGATTTCCTTCGCACTCCGTATACTCATGTATTTTGAAGCGCTGATTACGAATATAATAATGAAAATTGGCGCAAATTTGATTTTTATGGTGGAATCATGAAAAAACCATAAAAATTATGGTTTTTTAAGTTTCTCTTAGCTAATATACAATAATAAAAAGATGTTACAAACAAAAGTTGTAGATCTTATTGAAATACATATATTTTTGTTGTATACATTTCTCTTCTACGGGTGATATTCTCCGAGAAAATTAGTGATAATCTATTTTCGTCAGAAAACCCCATAAAATCATAGCTTTTTGCGTTCATCTAAGTCAATACTAGCAATTTTCTGTAGCCAAACACAGGGCAGCCTTTTCGCCCCTCACGGGACCTGGAAAATGGGTAGGCATATGACCAACATTATTTCTGTGACCAGTCAGAGGGGTGCCTTCCCGCCCCCCGTGGGAAATAATGTTGGTTAAACGCCTACCCATTTTCCAGGTCCTGTGAGGGGCGAGAAGGAAACCCTATGATTGGCTACAGAATATGGACTTAGATGAACGCGAAAAGCCATGATTTTATGGGTTTTTCTTACGAAAATAGATTATCGCTAATTTTCTCGGAAACTATCACCCATAGAAGAATAATGTATGGAACCAAAAATATGTATTTTAATGAGATCTACAACTTCTAATTGAAACATTTTTTTCAATATTGTATATCAGCCGAGAGAAACTCAAAAAACCATCATTTTTATGGATTTTTCATGATTTCACCATGAAAATCAAATTCGCGCCAATTTTGACTATCATATTCGTAATCAGCGCGTCAAAATACATAAGTATACGGAGTGAGAAGGAAATCAGGCATATCACCTTTTCGAAAGTGGACCCCATAAAACGATTCATTGCATCAGCTGACGACCTTCCCACCAACGCACAGCCAGCTGACGAATTTTATTATTCAAATTGTTAGATGTTAGGTTTTTGACCAGAGTGATAAATTTTGAGGAAGATGTTGTTAGTTTTTGATCTACTGAACCTTTATTTTATTGGTTAGCACAATAGCTTTCGCCCTTCGATGAGGGGCCTCTTCAGTTAAATATATCTAATTCTACACATCATCAGGCCTTATAAGCGTAAGCGTCGAAACAAATATATCTCCAAAATAAATTTCCACTATTAAACTACCATTGAAACTACTTGTATAATAGTGGGAATTTATTTTGGAGATATATTTATTTCGACGCTTACGCTTGTAAGGCCTGATGATGTGTAGAATTTGATATATTTAACTGAAGAGGCCCCTCATCGAAGGGCGAAAGCTATTGGGCCAACCAATAAAATAAAGGACCAGTAGATCAAAAACTAACAACATCTTCCTCAAAATTTATTATTCAAAGTATGATGTAAAGTATCATCTGGGAAATTTTCAACCAGGAGGAAATTAGTGAAAATCTTTTTCTTTTTTACGTACGTGGGTGGCTGCCGTTGCCCATCCCACCTACAGATTCGCAGCTGACGTTCACTGCACTTTATGGTACCTTTAAATGAAGCATTTTACGAATTATTAGTCGAGAAAATTTTGGTCACAAAAATCTGTCACTGGCTACCGGCCTATTAGCACTTTCAAAAATGTTGTACTTGATGAGTCGAAACAATTCCTTCTGTATTAAGCAAATGAGTTATTTTGTACTCTCATGATCAGTATCTTGAAAAAATTGTCATCGGAATCACTAAAAGTTGCAATTATGAAAGGAATGCTTTTTGTAAAATAAAACGTGTCGAAAGTAATTTGAAACTTGTTTTTTCATTCCCACACCGTCGTGTTCAATTTCTATCTAAATATTTTTGAAAAATTATTCAATATATTGATATGATAATCTTATATTCTCGTCATACATTTTCATTGAAAACTTGCACTTCATAAACAAATAAATATTTTGCAAAAGATTAATATAATTTTGTGCTTATTCAAGGAATAATTTATTCAGTGCGCTGTATAACGGGGAATTATACGCGTAACTGTACGTTTCATAGGAAAAAATTCCCCGAGCGCAAACCGGCACTTTCCGGCAGCTCATTTTCTGATATATTTTGCAGAAGTTCGTTATTTATTAGTGAAAAAAATAATAGGGCCCGATCTATCAAGGCTTGTTTCTAAACTCTG
Organism: Neuroterus valhalla; assembly: GCA_011762715.2. NCBI lineage: Eukaryota > Metazoa > Arthropoda > Insecta > Hymenoptera > Cynipidae > Neuroterus > Neuroterus valhalla. The sequence goes on along the minus strand of WSXT02224374.1, from coordinate 20,660 downwards.
TTTTTATCAGCGTAAGCTTGTCATCAACATTTGAAAACTGCAGTCAATTGTTCAAAAATATTTCACATTTATCATTGTCAAGCCCTTGGTAGTTTGTATAGCTCAAAGCAATTACATTTGCGAGAACAATCCATATTGTGGCATCCAAATCGGTCCCTCCATTCAAAAACTATGCACTTTTGAAAAACTGGCTTTTACTGGTCGCGACGTGTTTGACTCGTTGACGCGTCTGACCTCTATCAAACAGAGAGGTTGAAGATGGTTCTAGCAACATGTATTCTTTACCATATCAATCTCAAACGACGCTGGGGGTACCACTACTGATACTGGACTGTTTGAATAGCGAAAAAAAAATTACATTATGGCCAGCTTTTCGGGATTTTTGACCACTGTGGCCCGCGTAACTGGGCCTCGCTTGCTCACAGACCCGCGGATTATTCCCACTTCTATTCTGATTGCGCACGCAATTGTCGATACATTAACAGTTCCATTTCGTTCTCAGACCATATGACATCAAATTTACACTCAACGGTTATTTCAGTGATTTCAACTCAATTATTCTGAATCGCTTCAAGAGATTAGGATAGCTCAAAAATTAAACCATAGAATACCTTAAATGGAGGAAGTTCTATCGATCTCTAAAAAATTTTTTTCAAACAACTTAAGTTCGTTTGAACCCATCTGGTACCGGAAAAAACTAGAAAATCATCACCTCTTCCGAGTTTTTTCAAACAGGTTTCTAAAGTGTACCCTACATCCTACTTTTTCAAGTTATGTCATATCGCATTTCAATTATTGTTTGTTCAGTTTTTTTGCCACCTCATTATGCATACTAGTACTTACCCACGTAAATCAAGAAAGCCACGAAAAAGCTCAGAGACTTAGAAAAAACCATGTTTATGAGCTGGTAATTAACTCTTCTTTGGGTTGGTGAATGGAAAAGAAGGAATTTCCCACAGATTGATTATTTAAATAATGTGGCTGAACTGATTTCAGCACTCTGTAAATCAACATACATTTGGTTTATTCCTTCTGTGATACAGATATCTGAAGGAGGTTATATAAAAAGAAACATACCAATATTGATATACTTATGAACATATTCAGTACCGTATACACGGTGTTCTTTTGATAGAAATTGGGTTAAACAAAAATGTCAGAGGAAATATATCACAGGTTTTTGTTTGTGACAGTTTTAGTGATTAAAATTCAGCAAAAATCAAAATAATTGTTGATTCGTTTTCGAAAATAATAATGAAAAAACCTTTTATCTATATTCGAAGTTTACTTTTTCGTCTTAACATAGGGTTCTCTGTAAATAAATCAATTACTGATTTGAATCAATAAATTTGGTACTGTCTGCTGTTCATCATAAGATTAATTTTTATACTTTCTATTCACTGTTCTGATCAAAACCCTTGAGCTTCCTCATCTCCTAGATTTCTCAGACATTCTCCTAAATATTTAGTAACTACATGCCTTTGAATCCTCCTTCAAGATCATCCAGGTCCTCACACTTTGACCTCCAGAGCGTCCCGCAGGGTAAAAGTTGGAGATCTGAGGTGTAAGCTAAAAACATGAAAACTTCCTATTGAATGATAGAAGCAAAATTAATACAGTAATAAATAAAGGTTCTTTGTCTCCAACTTTCATTTACATTAGTATGTACTACTGATCCTTTTTTCAGTCTTTCGCTGCAGTTCGTTGAAGTCTTTCCCTTCTCATAACTTCAAAGTTTATCTTTCATTATTTATTTGAATCTTTGATTAATAATGAATTAATAATAAATTAATAAAAGTCTAAAGCCCTTTATTTTATTTTATTAGTATGCAGTACAGTACCACAGTACAGTACCATTTCTGGTGTTGTGTGAAAATTTGTAGAAAACCTTTCCTCTAAATATCTGCAATATTTTCATGTTAACATTTATTTAGATGCGGTTCACATGAAATGTATCAACTTTATTTTCCAAACAGCTAACTTTATACCAATATCTAATTCAGTGTTACACAATATATTCATTGAAGGGGCGGGAGCTTCATGAAAGAACAGGTTTTGTATAACATTTCCAACTTCGTTAGAAGAATAAGAAGGTCAAATAATAAATTTGTAACTATGCTCTGCTGATCTATATGACCTTACTTTGTTTACCTCAATGATGAATCTAGATTGCTTGACTATGTGTACTTGAGAATCTAATCTTATCCATCTATCGCATATTTCTTTATACAAATTCATTTGTTCAGAAAATTATCTTCTCGTAGAATGTAGAGAATAAAGGTTATTTCATCAATCCTATAATGGATTCAATCAAATCAAAGCAGAGTGCATATTTTTTTCAAATTTTTTTTCATTCACCAAGCAATTTTCAGTGCCATATAGTATACGATTAAATCACAATGAAGGGCTGACACACAAGCCCGGCTCAAGGCTATTTCCCGCCCTGGGCAAACAAGTGTTTGGCGCCCCGCCTCCCCCCCCCCCCTAATTTTCGTCTCATAAGGCAAAGACACGGTATATTCAATATTGGTACATAAGAAACTATACTTCAAGTATTGCAACAATGTATCGAGAAAACGATAAATAGTCTAGTTAGAAATTGATTTTGCGAGCTTTTTTTCTGCAAAACTTTTAATCAATTTTTGGTGATCTAATTTGTTGGCTAACTCGCTTTCCATCGAAAGTGATGCAAGACCGGTTAATATATTTCGGACATTGTTGAATGAAGATAGTTATTAATCAATTTGAGTTTAGAGAAACTCCTTTCTCCGCTTGCTACCGTGACTGGCAGGGTCTGTAATATTCGAAGAGCGATAGCGACATTAAGAGTAAAAAACTTATTTTGCGCAATAAACCTCAGAACATCTACAGTTGTTGTACTTGTTTTATCAAATTTGAGACAGCCAACAATTCCTCGCACAACTCGCCCGCATCTACATCAGATTCATCATCACTTGATAATGCTGCAGACAAATCTTTGCAATGTTTCAACCGATCATTTTTCTTTTCCGCAAATTTTTCTTTAAATCCACCAATATCGTATAAATAACCAAAAAGCGAGGCATGGTTCTCTAACTGAACAATTCTTTCTTGGAGAGAAGTGATTGAAGCATCTAAGATGCACTGGAAAAAACTGTTCTGAAATTTTACTGCGCTGAGCAATGTGAAACAATTGGGACCCATGCTGAACGTGGTAATGTTACGGCTCGACTGTCACATTACAGTGTTCGCGGTTATAACCTACCTGGACGAGAATTTGTATATTTTTAAAATAGTATCAGCATAGACGCATCACGTAAATATTCTATATTTCAGTAAATATTTTATTAGATACTGTTAATTAAATGTAAATTGAACAACCTGCAATAAGAAAACAATACATGCGCGTGCGCATTCATTGTGCACGCGTCAACTGGTAAAATTACCAGGAGAGGGTAAACTTCCAAGTCAAATGTATTTTTCATGTGTTGTGGTTCATGGTCAGCAGGAAATTTACATTGCTCAGTGCAGGGAAAATGCATCTAGAATTTCAAGACACGCGCTCATCGAGGTTAAATCACATCGAAGCTGTAAAGTGAGAAAGAAGTAAATTTACAATGCTGAAGAATGTGATATTTGTATGAAAAATTCCCTGAAAGTAGTAATATTCAGAAAATGTTTTTACAGTGTGGCGAAAAAACATTCAACTTTATATTTTTGCTCTGGATTTTTAATTGGTTCGCCTTGTTCCGATACTGCGAATTTAACTCCTTGGAATGATCTGCTAACTTCAACATTGAACATCGAATAATTGGTCTTTGCTCA
>WSXT02224374.1:6216-16756 GCA_011762715.2 Neuroterus valhalla | reverse complement strand
TCCGATACTGCGAATTTAACTCCTTGGAATGATCTGCTAACTTCAACATTGAACATCGAATAATTGGTCTTTGCTCATTTCAAATAATGCTTCATTAATTTCATCCGATGTGTAGTGGAATGGCCAAATAGCGTCGATTCTACTTTCCCACCTTGTGTCGCAGAGAGGTTTAACAATCAGGTTTTTTCCCAAATATTTTTTGAAAATTGCCCAACGACGAGTAGATGCGCTGAAGAAATTATAAATTGCTTGTACCAAGGTAAAAGATTCGGCTCCTTGTTTTGAAGATTTGGCTTCAACGTTGACTACCAAGCCAGGGGTATGCGCGTAACAAGGTACGAAAAATGCTCATCTATTTGAATTTAGAAGCTTCTTCTGAACTCCAGCATGCTTCCCTTTCATATTTGCTCCATTGTGGTAACCCTGCCCGCGCATATTCTCAATTGAAAATGCATGTTTTCCCAATTCCTCAACGATATGATTAGCAAGTGTTTCACTATCCGTTTTTTCTACAGGAAGGAACTCAAAAGAATGTTCAACAATCACTTTCATTTCATTCATCGAATTTTTGTTCTGGATCAGTCACAGGAAGGTCATCTTCGTCGAGATTATCTCTGAAAAAAGTTTCAGAGTTGTTATTTCTCTGCCTTATCTCGTGAACTATCAGAAAAGATACAAACAAAATAGTTTCAGATGTTTTTAGGTAGCAAGGCAAAAATATCTTTGAAACTGAAATCTTACGAGGTATAGCGTTAACATTACCAACTTTTCTAGGAACTTTTTTTTGCAAATATGCCGCGAAAGATTTTGGCAACATTTTCTCTTCATCAGCACGAATTTTGTGTTATCTTCGGTATGTTGAGCCCGGAGGCTTTTTATGTTTGCTGCTCGCTGACATTTTTCAAACCACTTTGTCATTCACGAAACAATGGAACACGTTGAAACACGGACACTCCATGCACAGACCACAGCTGGGATTCCCAAGTAAGTCTGATGGTAGCAGTGTTCCCAACTTAGGCATGTAAGTATTGCGTTTGCCAGGCGCAGTGGTCCTCTCATTGGACACCATTGGCCGCCATTCAGCGCGTCATTCAAAGCCGGCAAAATTAACTATCAATAAAAATAAAATAGATAATTATTATGATTCGCTCATAAATGTCAGAAATGACGTAAATGGTACTTAAGGTTGAAAATAAACTAATAATGCGTATATTTTGTGAATAATAGATAATTTTTGCTCATTTTTGCTAATTCGGCTATGAAGGTATCAGACATAATCTTATGCGCAGCGATGTCGAGGGTTACGAGATCGTTCTTCGGAGAGCCTTCTCTACTTTTATCCTGAAAGCGGGTCTCAGACGAGCCTAGGTATTCCAAGGGCCTCTCGAGCGCTAAGGTTTTGAAGAGCATCCTTGTCCCCAAGCTAAGGGTCCTTGCAGACGTCAGTAAATCGTCTATGCCCCGAATGAATTCTTGCTCACATGTCCAATCCAAAGTTCACACAAATTTCCGGTGTGTTATCCTTGATGATCCTCGGAGGATCTGACGTCTGAAGGTCCTCCAAGCGATTTTGTCCATATGAGATATAGGAGTGTCTATGAGAAGTTGAATCAACAGCTTTCTGGTAATCAATCCAGGCCATGAGTGAATTGCGAATGCAGCCTGCAGCGTTACTGCGGACGCTTCTGTCAATCAGCAGGGTCTTTCATTCTGATACAGCTTTGCATTTATTTAGTCCCGTATAGTTCGGGAATCGTAAGGAGGGGAAGTTAAATAAGAGATATCGATTGTATAGGTGGTATGCACGTGACGTCACAGCGCCCTCCGCCTGTACCCCTCTGCCGCCGAACTGTCATTTTATTCTAGCAATTCTGTCGTTTCCATGATGATAATTTGCACCGTATTTGGCTGCTCTTGGAAGCCCGCGAAGCATTCAGGAGTTGGTTTTTTGAATATAATGGCTTTTTTCTACGCGGCGGCGAGGACTTCGGATTAAACGCATTATTCGCAAAAATATGCAAGAAAAAGACGTCAAACATTATACTAAAGTTTGCAGTAAACATTTTCGTTGCGGTCAGTAAAAATTATGTCCATTTCCTAGTTCTTTCAACATTATAGAGCTTTGATCATAGGTTCGATAGAGTGTGTAATTGAAATGAGGAAGCTTCTTTCTTCAAATATGCATGTTTTTCTTAAATGGAATTTTATATGTGTTGAGAATTTGTTGTTTTTTAGGGTTGGATTCAAATGTTCGTTCATTCAAAATTGAGAATTCATCTTCTTCATAGTTCCGCATCATAGTTCGACACTCGTGTTTTCTGTTGAATATTTATATCTTTCGCTTGAATCCAAATTTAATTAAAATCTCTTTCTCATTTCTCAGGAAAACAAACGTATTTTTTTTTATATTTTTTTATACACAAATTCGGATTGGGCCCCCTGCATTCAGTTTGGTTATCAAGATGTAAAATTAAATTCGTGTGCAATAGCTGAGTGTGTAATATGTGTTGAGATCTGTAGAATTTTTATGTTTGCAACTTGTACTTTCAAATGTGAGCAAATATCAGTAAAAGGACATAAATCTGTATTAAAATGAATCAGATGTGTCTGACGCTAGGTTGGCTCACTTCTCCCTTCTTCCCCTACTCCGAGCGCTTCATCGGGAATTCTCTCCTCGTTCCACTACGGGCTTCGTTTGACTACGCATACTTGCGCGCACTATTCCAACAGCCCAGCCGCCGAGGACCCCTTTCCACATCGCGATCACCGCATGAACGCATCCAAAGTGAATACCCGAAATGAGTATACATGGAGTAAAAATCTATGGAATCTATTTATAAAGTCAGTTTCTATTTCTAGTATTACAAGCAGGAGAGCACCATTTTCTACTAAATTTTTTACACCAACACAAGGGGAGTAAAAGGCTTTGGTTAGACAGGCTTTCTTCGCACAAATAATTAACCTACCAAAGGGTGGTTTTCGACAAACACAAACAAAACGGGAAAATACATCTTACTTTCTTATAATATTTTCTTGAAATATCACATCTCTTCTCAAGGAAACTATGTTTAGAAGAATTCCTGGACTATACACGACAAAATCGCCTATTTACAAACCAAGAACAATTAACTGCATTAGAAACTGATAATAATACTGATGTCTGGGAGGTAATGTTCCATTTTCAATGTAGTCATTTTCGGAACTTGGGCGCTTGAACTCGGTTATGGGTTGTCCATGGCAATCGCGGCTTGTTGAAGCATCAGGCGATGCACCCGTAAATGGACATCGATGATTTATGAAGAAACTTGGGTTAATAGCCTGCAAGAAAAAAAATTATTTAGAAAAATATCACTTCAGTAAATAAATAGAATCCATTAAATGAATTGGGTGTTGGAAAAATTACCGTTCAGTTGACGTGAATTTTCTTCATTTCAGCCACATATGCTGCATATGCTCTCCGGAATATATTCATCACAGTATTTCGGGAGGACTCTAAAATTGATCCACAATCATCCCCAGATGCAACTATGTCTTCCAAAAATTGACTGAATCACTCATCCGAAATTCTTAAATTGGAAAATTCAGCGACGTCTGTAGCAACTTCAAACAATGGGTTGATACTTCCTTGCATCAAACGTTCATCCTTCGCTTTAGTAGAAGTAAAATCATAATTTTGGACCTCTGCACACTGCACATTTGAAAAATGCGCAAGTAACATCGAACATGATATGAAAAGAAAGATCGGATCTCATCCACTTTCGTAAAATGCTCCAAGGCAAATGAAATTACTCCAACATGAGAACAGGCACCTGAATTCCCTGCCATACACACACACAGTGGCCTGCTATAATTATAATCTTCCCCTTCCGTTTTTCTAAGATCCAAAGTGGTTCTGATGTGCATTGTGAATGCCTCAACTGTGAAATTGTATACTAATTGATCTGGGTAAATAAATTTTGCATTAAAAAACCATGCAAAAACTTGCTATTCAATATTGAATCAATTAAAATTTAACTCTCTCCATTCTCTGAATTATGCATTAGAAATTGTATCCATCTATTCTTTAATGTATTATAATTTATAAAAGATAGTTATATCAATAATAATCTCCATTATTTAAGAAAAAGTATGGAAACGATGAAATTATCGGGCTATCAACCTTACTTCTTCCTTCGGAGCAAAATATTATTATTTTTTCTGTTCATTCTCTTGATTATTTATTCTATTATTTATTCTTTGATTTATTAAAATTCATTTTGTTACTGAGAAATAATGATCATGCTGTTAATTATTGTAGAAATTAGTATGAAACCGGAAAAATTCTACGAGAAGTGCCTTTAAGCGAACCACTTACCTTGGAACAAACAATTACATTTCCAATTGATAAATACCTTGTTTTAATCCACTGAATCCAGCCGTCAGTAAAAAAAGTATGGGCCTCCGTCGACATGTAAGCCTAGAACTGTTCTTTGGTTAAAAAGTCTGTAGTATCTACCCTATAAGTCAGAAGATCTAAAGCAACAACTGCAGATGATTCACTTTCTTCCGTTGATAAATCGATTATTTTCAACGAATACGGATGAATAACCTTCACATAACGCCACTTCAACTTTATATTGTGTGAAATCATCACCCGGAAGACTATATTGCACATGCACTAAAGCTGCCTGAGTAGTATCAATATGGCGCAATCCAACACGGAGGAATCGCCGGTTCATGCCGAAGTGAGGCGGAACGATCCGAGGGGTCCCGAGTCCTTAAGCGTCGGACCGTCGCTCGTCTCCTCAGTCTTGGCTCGTGCTTACTGCTTCTGGTGTTCACAGTGGGCTCAGATCGGAAACTGAAGCCACTGACTGTCAACACCGCATCGATTGTGAGCAGCACGGCTCGACGTATACGTCGAGCCGTGTTGCTCACATACAATGCGATGTTGCTAGTCAGCGGCTCCAGTTTCCAATCTGAGCACACTGGTTGGTAAACTGCTTAGTTGTTCTTACCCTAGTGTCTATGCAAATCGCTGTGTCATGTTCTCCTCGTCGCTGGTTCTAACGTATGCTATGGCCAAGAACCCGATCCCCGGAGCGTCGACCAATACCTACCGACGGCTTTTGTCAGGTCCAACGTATCACAAGACGGATCCCCGGCCATTTTAACTTACTCTCTGAACTCTTTTTCGTGTTCTCCCTATATTCTCAGTATTCAAATCCATTCTCCTCCCCCGGCATTACCACGTAATAGAATATATTAGCCTTGCAAGAAGGCCATGTCACCTCTGCTCCAACGAAACGTATTTGAGTGATTGCTTAGGAGTAAAAAATTACAATTATTTACATACCTAATGCGTTTGGATAAAAAAGGTGAATCTGTGTATTGGATGTAGGTATGAGGCGAAATGGATTTGAATAGAAACAGTCAGAGTGAGGAATTGTTGGAAGAGCAATAAAAATGGACGAAGAAAGCTAGTTGGACGAGGTACACAAAAGCCAAAGAATATATCCTGTTGGAGAAGAATAATGGACTAGTGTTGTGGAATAGAGCTACAGTATCGTAGATTTACAAGGTCGTGAGCATCCACGATTAGGATTTGTAACTCAGATGATATTTAAGAAAAAGATGATAGGGAAGTATATAAAAACTGATATCAAAAGAACAAGCTATGGTTCTGTAAACACTCCTTAACTTGTAAAAAGGAGAGAGTATAAACAAATAAAAAAGGAGAAGGGAAAATACTGGAAAAGGAGATGTGCTGTGAACTATCTCTCGAATGAAAACTAAAAAATTTAAGTAGACAATCTTTTGTATTTTTGATAATTACACATCATTAACAAGTTTGGTTTTACTTAAGAATGAATCCACAGTAGATCGGTTCCTTCCTAGTAATATCTACTGATTCTACACCCCAGCGGCTGCGCCCGTCTTTCAAATATCTGTACCAGTATTTACCTACAATATCTCGTTTTTTGTAGTACACAAGGGAAATCGCAGTAAAACCCGTGTATGGTACAGCGTGAAATTCGAACCTAATCTTATCCTGAAACCACCGAGAATCAAACCCTCGTCCTTCCAGTGCTGAGGTTTAGAGAAGAGCGTGCTAACCACTAGACTACAGGGCTGATTTTTCATCTGCTTTAGATGTTTTTCCATATTTTTATCATTCATTTTTATGTCACGATACAGAACCTTTAAGATTCACAAAACGGATTAGTTTGGTCAAACACTGGATTAGCTCTCCTCACATCAGGTGATTAAAACCAATCTTCAAGCTCAGGATGTCTACGGATTGTGGGAAAAGGATGAACATTGTCTGGAAGAGGACGTTCGAAGCGTATTCAGGAATCACCGGGAGGACGATTTTGGAAATAATTGGGATTTCGTAGAGCAGTTTATTTTGGGAAATTGTTAATGTTAAGATCAGGAATCTGAGGACGGCTTTGGTGATTAGCAATGTATTGCTGGTCATGATTATTGACGTCATTTGTATAAGCATGACGTTGATAGCTATCATGTACACGATTAATGCTTTTAGATATTTTGGCACTTGCACCTGAACCCAATGACGGGAACTCTCCTTCAGTTGGTATGTCATTTGAAATAGTATGCCGTTGGTAGTTCCTATACACACGATCAATGCTGGCAGATATTTGACTACTGGTACCTAAACCCAACGCAGGAAACTCTTTTCCAGTTCGTTTGTCATTTGAAATAGTATGCCGTTGGTAGCTCTCGTGCACACGATCAATGTTGGCAGATATTTGCCTACTGTTACCTAAACCCAACGCAGGAAACTCTTCTGCAGTTGTTTTGTCATTTGAAATAGTATGCCGTTGGTAGCTCTCGTGCACACGATCAATGTTGGCAGATATTTGCCTACTGGCACCTAAACCCAGTGCAGGAAAGTCTCCAGTTGGTCCCTCTGCAGAAAAGCTTGAATGTTTTTTTATGAGACCACTTCTGCTCGAAGCTGAACTTGAATCTTTAAGCAATGAATATAAAATAAGTACTAGCATATGATTCTTGAGGATAATAGTATTAACAATATAAATGGATAGATTGGCACAGTAACCAAAAGTTTCTATTTGTTTTGTGGTATGAAATGAATTATTTCGAAAACTCATGTATTTGTTAATTTAACTTGGAATTTCAAATGTTCTATGTTTGCTGCTAGGGGATTATATTGACACTTTATAATGAATTTCTTTCAACAATGAATGTCAACATCCCCTGAAAAATGTTTCTTTGAGAAATATTTTTCCTATTGGATATTTCAGAAGAAAGAAATTTCATCTTCGTTAATGAACTAGCAAGATTAAACGCGAGCTACAGCGCACGAAAGACATTCCACTGACAATCAATAATATACGAATAGGAAGCATGTTTTTGAAATGTTTAATGAAGAAAGTTATTGAATTTTGAATAATTTGATCCTGATTGATTAGTTTTTGCATGATTTTATTCGAAGAGCAACAATTTTTCATCGTTACACAGATTTATTTGAGAAGCGGATTCGAGAATGGGAGAACTTCTCAAATCAATGAGGTAACTATCTTAGTGTAATCCTAGAAAATGGATAGTGAATCAGAAAGAGGAGAAGTTGAAAAACTGATGGGTTGAATTGGGGCGAATGTGCATTTGAGAGAGGTAAATAGGATGGAAAGGAATAATATAGGTTAAGCACGTGTGAATATTGTGAAAGTCAGAAAGAAAAATTTTATATCTTGAAAAAGGAAAAGCTTTGAAGGGAAGAGAAGGAAGCATAGAGGAGGATATGACAAGGAAGGGAAGGAAAAAAAATCAGATGATGAGAAAGAGAGCACGGAGTGAAAGGGAGAAAGGAAACACGGTACGGATGGAGAAAGACAGAATGTGGATAAATGTGAAAGTATGGATTGGGGATGATGAGAATCACAAATTGAGTGAAGTCAATAAGGAATGCCCTTGGAGACAAGGGCAAGAAGCGGAAACAAGAGATAGAAAGGAGAAGAGAATAGAAACGAAAGATGATAAAAGGAAACAAGGTGGAAATATAGGGTTTCCACTTTAGTTGGGAGGGGACGTAAAGTCGAAAGGAGGGAGAAAGGAAAAAAAAGAAGGGAGATTAGTGTTTTGAAATGTATCTGGGATGATAAATGAAGAGGGGAAAGTGCAAGTGGTATCTTGGAATGTGTCGGGTTTGAAAAACAAGGACGTAGGTTTCTGGGAGGAATTGAAAAAATTGGACTTAGTAATGACGAGTGAGACATGAGTGGAGGAGAAAGACTGGAAAGGGATAGAAAAAAAGTTACCAGCAGGATATGTTCGGGAGGTGCAAGAAGCAAAAAAGGAATATGAGAAAGGAAGAGGGATGGGTGGCATGGTATCAAGGGTGAAAAGGGGTCTTGTGGTAGAACAGGGATCAGACGATGATGGCGAAACATAGAACTGAGTAATGATGAGAAGAAGTAAAGTGAGGGGGAAAAAGGCATTGGAAGTATGTGTTTACAGGAGGAGAGGGGGAGAGGAGGGATGGAAAGTTAAAAGGAGATGGTTTGAAGAAAAAGGAGAGGGGCTTGTAATAATTGGGGGTGACCTGAATGCATTGACTAGAAATCTGGGAGGAGAGGTGTGGGATGAAGAGGAGGAGGCATTCTTGAGGGGATCGAAACATAGAGAAACAGATCGAGAGGGTAGGATGCTTCTGAACTTGATTGGAGAAGTAGGGTGGTTCATTTGCAATGGAAATACTAAAAGGGACGAGAATGGTGAAATAACTTTCACAGGAAAAGGGGAGATCGTGATAGATAACATTTTAGCAGAAGGAAGGGTAAGAAAGCTAATGGTGGGAATGGAAGTGGGTAATGAGACATAATTTGAGCACTTCCCGGTAATAGCAAAACCAAAAGGAGAAGGTCATGAACATTATAGAGGTGAGAAGGGAAGAGGAGAGATAAGAAAGGAGAATATGGGACGCTGGGGGAAAAAAAGTTGGAAGACTTCAGAGAAAAAATGAAGAACGAGAATCTAAAAGGTGTAAAAGAGGAAGGGGCAGACGAGATAATAGACCGTATGAAGGGAGTGATTAAAAAGGTAAAAGAGGTGGTGAGACCAAAAGGGAAGGTGGACATAGAAAGAAAAGGTTGGTGGGATGAGGAATGTAAAAAAGGTAAAGATAAAATGAAGGAGAGTGTAAGAGAATGGAGAAGAGGGAAGATCAGCAAAAAGGAGTATGATAGGAGAAAATGAGTACATGAGGGAACATTGAACTTGAAAAGGCAGAAGGAGAAGGTAAGATATATGGAGGAGGTAGAGCAAGGAGTGAAGGAAGGAAAGGTATGGGAGACTTTTAGTTCGAAATCTTGAAATCCTAAAATATTGTGCTTTTTAAATTTGAAACTACAAAATGTTAGAAACTTTGGATTGAAATAAGATATTTAATCATCCCGACTTTTTTCAATGAGCAACTAAGAAGGTTAAAGACTTGACTCATGCTCGAAATGAACGAACTGAATGAACTGCAATCGCAATACTTCTTAACAATTTTATTATTCTTCATCAAACATGTATCAAAAGTCGGAAAAGTCAATGGATGTTCAAATTTCAATTATCTTGAGTCATAAAAAATGAGAAACCAATCAATTTCGAACGCTTTGAAAAGAAATGAAATATCTTCAGTTCCTATGATTTTCCCATCCACAAGCGTTCCAATCTGTTGAATGAAGAACTATTCAGCTTGGGAACATATTCATATTACGCTTGATCGATCTTTATAGCTTCATAATCAAAAAGGATTGAACAAAATCCTACCTGTGATTCCATACTCCGTTTAATCAAAACGATAGTCCAATATGTTTAGATTTTATGATTACAATTCGTTGGGTAAGAAATTTTTTCTCTTGCCATTTTTAGGATAGGAAACATAAATCCATATTTTCGACCATCAACCCTTTGCAGGTTGTCCGCTATCTTGAATTGAGGGGTGATTCCTTGTATCGAGAATAACAGTCGTATTTTTGATTGAATCAAGAAAAAAGTTTATACCATTTTTCATGAAAAAAATGAGTTTTACAAATGAATACATTGGATGTTGTTTCGTATTTTGCTTATTTGTTGCTTAAAACTTGATTATACAAATAAAAAGAGGGTTTAAAATTTGTTAGGTCGAACATCTTTTTCGATTCCGGTTCTATCGCAAAACTTTCAAGACAAAAGTTGTACTTTACACGATCCTATACAATTTTTGTTGAAAATTTTTTCTTGCCAGAGCGATTGTTTACTCACCGTAGCGTCTGACATTTGCGCGCACCATCACTTGGTAATTGATAGTGCTGGACTGCGAGCGCTGTGTGATTTCTTAAATTAAATAAAAAATACGACTGTTATACGCGACACACACTAAATATGACGAAATATACTGGACTACGAACCAATTGAAAAAAACCTGAGGAAGAAATAAGAGAATTCTTGCGTACTAACTTCGTGGTACTCACAGAAAACTGCGTACGTACCCAGATTATAATTAGTAAATAAATTGATTTCAAACAGTAGCATGTATTAACAATTGAAT
>WSXT02224373.1:0-48961 GCA_011762715.2 Neuroterus valhalla | reverse complement strand
ATTTCAAAATATTCTTGAAAAGTATTGAAATTTTCAATTCATTTTTATAAAGTGAACATATAATTATTTAGGATTAGGGAGTTTTCATTAATAAGCATAACAGAAATTAATTTTATGTCATCTGTTATGCGATTTAAAATTTCCGCCAACTTGGCGACTTCTGGCGATTTTTCTCACAGCAGATGGCGACAATAGTTGATTTTGTCCTGGCAACCCTGCTCGGAGGACAGTTCGCTGAGAGCTGCACACCGACTCCGGTCGGGGCGCAGAGCTCAGCGATACTCACTGCTCTCCTTGGTGAATGACGCACCTACACCAGGGCGACCGGGATACCTAACTTCTCCTCTAAGGGAACAAAGCGAGACCCACCCGATCCACGACCAAATGGCGCACCTGTGGCCGTGTATCGGGCAAAAGGGTTCGTTGGCTTCACACTTCAACCAATCCAGGATCGACCTGGACTCCTTGCAGCCGCAAAAGACCCTCTACGGGGTCAAAGCGAGATCAACCCGATCCGCGACCAAATGGCGTACCTATGGCCGCGTATCGGACAAAAGGATTTGTTGGCTTCATGATTGAACCAATCCCGGGTCGACCTGGACTCCTCGTAGCCACTCCGAGAAACCGCTCCGCTAAGACCGAACCTAGAGATTCCCTCCATGGGCCGATGAGGTAGATTCCTCGCAGGAGATTCCTGTTGGACAAAATCTCCGTCACCCCCATTTCTCTCTCCGATCCGTACTGCTTGCCGCTGAGAGAGAAGGACAAGCTCAGGAGGTGACGTCCGCCTCGTCGACGATCTCCGCGTCGATCTACTAACTGCTTATCCTCACCATGCTTTGCCCACAGTGACCGCACTGAGCTTCGACTCCCGTACAACTAAATGCTATCCGCTTACTTGCACCGTGTTCTCTCTCACTCACATTAAATTTAGATTCATTCTCGCCTATAACTATTCTCCTACATACTTATACACACTATGAACACCACACCGTCACACTCACAATAGTTTCAATTTAGATTTGTATCTTATAGGAGATTACCATTATATATTACTATTATATATTTCATTAATAAATTCCTGCTATTCTATAAAATCTCAACAATCGTGCACTTTTATTGCAGGCATTGGCAAGCATTTTAACGAATCAAAAATGCCAAAATCGATTCATGATCGGTGTCGACGATTTGGTAGACCTTTAAGTACAACAGAAAAGAGATGATTCCTCAAATTTGCTTAAGTTTCAACCCTGCAGCTTCAAACCTCCTTCGAGAAAAATAATTACAAAGTTAATGGATAAAAAGTATGAAACATTAAACGCAAAGGTGGAATCTAAGATAGTAAACATGAAAATGTAACCTTGACAACTGACTGCTGGACAAAGCCCAAAAACACAAAAAGTTATATCGGGCTAACTGTTCATTTCCCTGATTTAAATACGTTTAAAATCAGTTCCATCAGTTAAGGCTGTTTTCCTCTAGACCAAAGACCGTACTGCTGATTACTCAGGTTCTCATTTAGAGAGACTTTGTGAAGAATAGAAAATATTCAAATCAAATATTGGCGCGATTGTTCCAGGCAACGCTGCTATACTTGTAAAAGTGATTCGCGATTCTTTTGGTCCATCCATCCACCTTCCATGTTTCGCTTTTACTCTCCAGTTGATTCCATAAGCTGCAATTGAAAAGATACCTTGCCTCAAAGATATATTTGACAAAGATAAAAAATAGTTACTTTTTTCAATACATATAGATATAGTATAGTATCTATATAGTATATAGAGTGGGAGGAGACGGAGAGATTTTGAAGTAGAAGGGAGGATAGAGTCGGACCAATAGCCATTAGGCTTGTGGATAAGAGGAGAAGGCGGCAGAAGACAAGGCTTGAGATTAACTACTCAAAGATTAACTACTTCCTTCAGAAACTGATTGAGTTTTAGACTTATTTCTTCTCTCTAGGAGTTCTAGACCTACATGTAGATTTTCAGTTGGTACAAGATGAGTAACCAATACAAAAGGATGAAAGGTATGGGATATAGCTAATTTACAATCATATCGGTTGGATTCAGCCCAAATAACCTATGCCACGCTTAACAAATCTAGGTTAGAAGTGGCGCAGTACATATTCTGCTTACATAAGAAGACAGAATTGGTCTATAAAACATTTCTAGTTTATAGGTCGGTTGATGCAGAGACCACGAATCTGGCGAGTGGAGCGCAGATTAGTTTACACCCAACGAGTAGATAAAGGTTCATTCTCCCAGCCTATTGGTCTTGAAAAATTGACCTGCTCACACCACCATGTTTTACAGAGATTAACAATTGTCTGTCAACCTGGACCTCCATCGAAATCTTATCCATCACGCCTCAATTCTCAAGGTAGCCGACTGATTTTTACAAAAGGCTCATGTTTTTGTCTGATATATATCAAATATTATTTTCTGAATTCTGATGTTTCGTGTTTGTTTAACTCTTTTTCAACGTTCACTTAATATGTTTCTTTTAGGTTTGAGTTTTTCGTTTGAAAAATGAAAGACGAGAATTTCTTGATCAGGCGTTACTAAATTGAACATACCGCTTACGCCTTCGACAAAATGTTTAATTTTTCATGCTTTAACGGGAAAGCCACGGAAGGCGTCCACGCGTACCGTTTTCGTTCCCGATTTGTGCACTGCATCAAACGATTATTCCGAAAACAGGTTTGACCATCAGTGACAGCGTAGCATAGGTTGGCACCCGTTATGGTTTTATATTGAGCATATTCAGCTAAAATTCTATTGAGACTTCTCGCGAGTGATTTGTCACCCCTTGGTACCTAGCACATAGTCGGAGAGCTAGCTACATAAAACAGCATCAATAAGGTAGTAATCCGGGAGCCCGATGTTGGTACATCACCAAACGCCATTTCTGGCATTCCGCACAGGTCGAATATGGAAATGCCAGCTGGTTTTCCCGGACGAAAAAATGGGTTGAAAAACCTGATCTGGTACACAAATATAATCTTTCGGAAAGTTGGGCTTGCACCTCAAATAAGAGCGGTAAAATAGCACCAGAAGTTTTGCAGGTCGGAAAACCCTCGCCAGAAGCGATCGAACGTCCCGCAAAATTCATCCAAAAAACCTGATATGTCACACGAGTGAAATCTTTTGGAAAGTGGGGCTTGCACCCCAAATAAAATCGGTGAAATATAGCCAGAAGTTTTGCAGGTCAGGAAACCCTCGCCAGAATCGATCGAAAGTGCCGGAAAATTAATCTGAAAACCCTCATGTGGTACACGCGTGAAACTCTTTTTACTGCATTTTAAGGTTCTCAATTAGGAAAAGCGTGAAAACGCTAGAAGTTTTTCAGTTCGGAAAACCTCCGGAAAAAGTTAAAGAAAATCGACGTTTATGTGAAAAAGAAATTTTTCGCGTTAGGCTCGATCTATGATTATTTTTTATTGCTTTATTCAAAACATATGTTTCCGCTACACGAAATTTGAAAAAAATTATTAGGAAACGATGAAAACTCGCTGAAATTCAATCATTTTGTATCGCGCTTGCGGTTTTATACCGCTTACTCATTTTCTGCTGGTTCGAGCCGCCAGTGCCACACGAAACGGGCTTTTAAGTTTTTATTCTGTGTAAATTCATTTACAACGCCAACTATCAACCGATTTCGATCAATTTTTTTAAATGCCCGGGAATAATTATTTTTTCAGGTAAAGTTGCTCAGTAATAATTATCGACTCATGGCACCCTAAGAAACTTCGCAGAACGTTGAGAGAAGCGAGCTGTGAGACCACCACCATGCCTCGAAGTACCGCGAAGTTTCTTCGGGTGCCCATTTTCGAGAATTATTACCAAGCGACTTTGGCCGAAAGAATAATTATTCCCAGACATTCAAGAAAAAATTGATCAAAATCGGTTGATAATTGGCGTTGTAAATGAATTTACACAAAATATATATCCGACCTGTACGGAACGCCGGAAATGGCGTTTGGTGATGTACTAACTTCGAGTCTCCGGATCACATGCTCAAACCGCGTGTACCTTATTGATGCTGTTTTATGTAGCTAGCTCTTGGACTAACATAGGTTGACACCTGAGTGCGGCAGACCGCCTCCTCTTCGCCGTTTCTGTTGAGCATCCAACAATCTGAAGATTATAGACGCTCATGTGTTTAACTACAACAAAGTACTTCAATCATTAACGACGGTCAACTCGATAATACTGAGCCGAATTCGAAAACGCGTGATTGTTCAACTTACCTCTAGTAATTTCAATTTGCTCGAGTGGTCATTTTTCCTTTCGGATCACCGATTCTGTAGCTAATTGCATACATTGGTTGTAATCTATTGTCATCTTCTTTTTGGAAGAGCATGACTGCCGCGCATCATTTTCGCAAAATAGAGAGGCGCATTGATTATTCCGAAGACCATTTGCGTGAATACGCTGACGTCGTCTGCCGTATTGAACGCTGTTTTTGCTAGACCCTCTCTAGATAATAGTATCTGTAAGTATCCCATAGCTAGATCAAGAGTAATGAATAGTTGGAATATTTGTTCATACTCCCTCCCTGTTACGAGTTCGAGAGTTTCCACATAATCTTTTCTCTATTCCTTTGCACACCTCAACTCAGGGGCGAGGGGGACCATCAGCTTAAGGTGGGTTCCAAACTACCAAGAGCAAAGGCTTAATACTTGGAGAACTCAGAGAACTCTAGAGGTACCAGACGCATGACTCCCTGTGGCCCGCCGAAGCTCTTCCAGAGTGCGAGGCGGGAATCGATCCCGAAACCAGATGGAGTGAGTCCAAAGCTCATGCCTTAGGCCCCACGACCAACTGACCAGCTATGAGTAGTGGATAGTTAACTGTCTCAAGCATGCGCCAGCAGGTGGTCTATTTTCGTGATTCACCGTTTTTCTTTGATCAGAATAGCTGGGCTTGCTAGAAAAGAATAAGTTGTTATATAATAATAATGTTATAATGATGATGTTCGCGTCATTTGATTCACGTAAGATATGGTGACAGTTTTTTCGTCTCCGATTGGCGAAGGAGTAAACCCGCGAGCATAAATGAAAGCGCGTCGACAATTAGCGAAATTATTCGTTTGTTCCCGGAAACCGCGAAAATGCGAGGCAAAATGTTCTGTACAGCGCCGTGGTGCCGAGTAACAATATTCATTCGCTTTTTAAAACGCAAAGTAGCTAAACTTTTTCTAGAATTTTTTTATCAAATTATATTGAAAGTCCGCATTGATTAGAGCCAAGCTGCTGCGTTTAAACAGGTATTTATTGAAGTTCTTCAAAGTTCATACAAAACGAATGTGATATTTTTCGAGAGAAATACAGATGCTGAAAGAAATTCTTCTCCTTTCCGCATTGTGTTTTCTTGTTCTTCTTCTATTTTTACCATTGATTTTTCATTTCAAATTCGATTGATTCATAAGAAATATTTTTAATTTCTGCTCATTCCAATCATCCTTCCGAAGTCTTGTCAACAGCGTAATTCTGATGTAATAATTTGACTACTTTTTGTATTTGGACACTTATGAAGGAATTTCCAACCGTTTTCCCCCCAAAATGGCGGGTGGTTTCCAATTATATTTTCAAGAGGTCCTTTTCCGCAATTGAAACGAGGACTTGATGGTCAACACATCTCATATCGCTCTCCTAAATACGCGTTTACGAAAGAGTTATTTTGAGCAGTTTTCAGGACCGAGCTTGTTTTCTATTTCCGAAATGACCAAACTGCAAGAGATTGGTCCGCTCCTCAGTATCTAACTTAACCAATAATAACTCGCATTGTTCCAGCTTCCTTTGTTTCTTCCTCTTTCCTTTTGTGCCTTCCTTTCGGATCGGATCACCATCTCATAGTTTCAAAAATAAACCTATGTCAAGGATGGATGAAAAAAAAAATTATGAGATCACAAAGATGATTGGAAGACAGAATTAGCCAACAAAAATGTAGAGGGTTCATGGATTATAATACTGCGGAATGTAGTTCTCTAAGTACTGTGGGAAAAATAGTTACCAAAATACTTATTAATAAAGTCATGGGAGTAACAAAGGTAAGGATCTGGGAAGTTCAATGTGGATTTACGCCCGGGGGATCATGTCTGGATCAGATATTCAGCTTGAGACAAATCAGAGAAAAAAGCCTAAGAGTGAACAAGAAAGTTTTCTGTGCATTTTTTGATTTAAGAAAAGCTTTCGACAAGGTAAAAAGAGCTTGCCTTTGGGAGGTCCTTGAAAAAAATGGAGTGGCTGGGTGGCTGCTGAAAGCAATACAAGCAATATATAATGACATCAAAACAAGTGTGAGAGTAAATGGACAATTGAGCGATTGGTTTGATATAAGGCAGGGCGTTAGGCAAGGATGCGTTATACCCTCTTGGATGCTGAATATATATCAATAGACAAATATCTGAGAATGGCTCTCCTTGACGAGGAAGTGTTGATCTTGAGACAGTGAAAATTCGTGGCCTTGCGTTTGCAGATGACAAGATCGTAGGACAAGAGTAAACTTAACGCGATCGGCATGCAATTTCTGCGTAATTTGTGCAGTAAAACGCTAATGAACAAAGTGAGCAATGAGTGGGTTCTCAAAGAATAGGAGGTAAAAGAAACGCTGTTTGACAAGTGTGGAAGAAATTTGCTGAGATGATTCAGTCACGTTGAGAGAACGGATGAAGAACGATCAACAAAGCAAGTGTATCTAGGTAGGGTGAATGGTAGCATACCCAGAGACAGACCAAAGAGAGAATGGATAGAATGTGTGAATGTGTAAAGATATCGCTTAGTGGATTATATTTGAATAGCTTCGCGAACTCTTTGTACGGCATGTTGACTAGAGAGATCAGGAAGCGACCCATGTCGGAGCGATGTTGCACAGGACGAGTATGTCGTTTGAATAAAAATGCCGCGTCTTAAGGGCATTGAATAAACGAACTCTGAATTTTTGTGTCGATGCCAATGCATTGTCACAGCAGACAATATGTCTGCGCGGGAGATGGCAGATGAATTTCAATTTCACACCGGGAGTTTTATGATTATGCACAACTACGGCATTTATGAAACATGCGCGGGTTATCCATGAAATTTCGTAACTCCAAACTGTAAGTCAATAAGAAAGAAGTTCGCGATTGCGAACGCACAAAGCCGTAATTTGAGGCCAAAGTTAAACAACACCATCCAAAAATGATGGTTTGACAGCTAGAGCATCAGACAGTACGTTACACCTGACATTGTGGCCGTGCGGGAAATTAAATTCCATGCTGGGATGGTGTTGTTGAACTTCGGCCCGCAGAGGGAACACAAAAATTCCAGAGTCGGTTTATGCACTGCCCTTGAACGAAGCTCTTGGGTACACATCCCTTGCTCGAAATTTCCCATGCCAATTCCATTTCTCAGTAGTACAGCGAAGCCAGGCCCTCTCCACTTGATGGTAAAATTATGAGGATGGATAGACTGACGGCAGCGCCAGCAGTTGGCCGCACATTGAGGCAACGTTATATGTATTGTGTGCATGTACTGTATATGAATTGTAAATATGTGACCAATTTCAAAATTAATTATAACAACTAAAAAAGTGGATAATTTTTTAATCTGTCACTTATTTACAATGAAAACACAGTAAAAAAAAATCACGATTCGAAAGCATGAATGATAATATATGGGAAACTGTCACTCACATCGACGTCAATGCACGGAAGGAACCGGTTTATTGTTTTTAAACAAATAACGCGAACCGCACAATACCCTAAGTCGCGGTTTTTTTGTAGGTTAGGTAATCCAACAAATGTCAACAAACCAGAAATCAAAATGTCTGCTCTGACTGACGACGGCGATGACGTTCTGCGCATTTCGAAGGAGAGCGGAGTGAGGTACAGGGGGGTGGACCCCTAGCGCCAAAACTTGGCCGCACATTATACTACGCTGAAAATAATAATCATAATTCTCCATATTTCCTATCAAAGTGGAGAGGGCCTGAGCGGGGCTGGAACCGAACGAACCTAATAAAGGCAGATGAATCTGCTAAACAACAAGCAAGAGACATTATTGGAATATTGCGGAACCTTTAAACTGAATGACGGAGCGTTTTTAAATAAAGGAGAGGTAAGGATAAATAGGGACTAGACTACTTTGGCTCGTTTTATATTTTACGTGTTACAAATCAGTGTGCTCGCCGTACAATCGTACAACCCAGTATCATATATATACAGAACAATCTTAATGTGTAATGCGAAAAAACGCGAAATTTCTCCTATTCGTAAAAGTATAATAATAATTTCTTCTATAAGTATGTATGTATATATATATATTACAACAAAACAGGCGTTGACTATAGACCGTTTGAGGAAGAATCTATCTTTTCTCATTTCGAAATAATAATTTTTTTTGTTATTTCTCTTTTTCTCTTTACAATTTTTATAACAATAGAAGTTTCTTCCTCAAGCGATACTGAGAACGCCATCTCATCGCACAGCCTCAAGAAGGCGCGTTCCCAACTTCTGACAAATCCCCCTTCACAATCCACCTTTCTCTGGTAAATAAAAAAAAAATATCGTAGATCTTAGAAAGTACTCTTTGTAATTGACCTTATAGTACTTAAATTGCCGATGGAAAAATTAATTCTCTGAACATTTCTCATAACGATTTCGAAATTTGGGAATCTACTCCAGCCAGCTGCCTCATCTGCACGCACTGATAATAGATAGGACGAATGATACGTCGGTTCGTGCCGAGAAAGAGAAAGCAAGAGAAGGAAGGAGGGAGTGGAGAAAATCAGTAATATAAAGACAACGGGCTGATTTAATCCGATTTCCTAATGCTCCACCATTCCATTTTAAAATGAAAGCTGAGAATATTCTACTTATTCAGGTTTCGCTCCAGGGTTGCCTCGAAGTTGGAGGTTATGTTCATCTGTGGCGCTACAGTATTCCAGCGCGAAATTTTAATTGCAACATTTTCTTCCTACTGCAAAAAGTTTAAACTATATATTTTTCCGTGGTATAAATAATCAGTTATTGAACCGTCTGTTTGATTTTGAAGAAATATATTCCGTTCAGAATGAAATACAAAGATTGAAAATTCGAAAATGTCTTGGAGGTTGAATGTGATTCGTACAATAATGGCTTTCTGTGCTCAAATTCTGAATGGTCCGAGACAAAAGTTATGTTTATCAGGTTTCGAACAATCCTTCATCATTGCAATCATTGCCTGACAAATCTTTTTCTTCGGCGTATTCCACTTATCATTCCTTTTTATAATTTACATTCTAGTGTTGATTTAGAAGAAGACTCTGTGAGATATGAATATCGTGAAAATTCACAAATTATCGATTATGATATTAATGGTAGTGGGTCATTATTCTTAATGGAAGTCGATATGCTTGTTTCTAAGTTTTGTGGATGTGCCGACCTTGATGATTTAAAGTTAGAGAATGGTCTAGAATATAGATATGAGAAACAAAATTTGGAAATTCTGTCTAATATATATATGTATGTAAACTGTACAAACAAAATTAAATTTTAAACAAATTTCAATAAAATATCAAAATAATATTCTATACATAAATGTGTTCATCAAATTCTATTTTTCATGTATTGAATCTAATACAGAATACAGATTATTATTCACTCTGACAACTGGCGTAATTAATTTCATTTATTATCAGTTACGAAATTTAGCAATCGAATTCACAAATTATTTGATCTTAGGAATTGCAGCTATTTTCAAAATCGGCACGACTAACTAAATAGCGAATGAACAATTGATCTCGATTGCTTCTTTTTTTTGTCAATTAAAAACAGGAAGAGACAAACGAACAGAAAATTTAACGGCACTTTGAGATGTTTTTCTAGTGTTAATTAGTAACCAAATCGAAGATTCCAAAAAAAGTACTTTTATTCCAGAAGAATTTATTCTTGCAGACCCGATGATTTTCTTGATCGGTCCTTAATTAAAGGTGTTTCTTACCTATAAATGTATTTTTTTCATACCTATTTTCATCACACGATTTTGATCATTCACCTTATTGGAATTGATCTTTTTTGTTAGGAATCAAATTATACAAATCTTTTTTACTTCACATGAAACTTTTTCCTTTCAAACCTACTGATATCATTTTTCGAAGCAAAAGAACAAAATTTAGATATACGAATTACGCGCCAAACTAAACCTAAAATAAGAGGTTATGTATAAAGTTCACTCTGCAATTATGGCGCAAAATTTATTTCGCCAAATGTCCTCGCTCAAAAAAGACTGAGTCCACCGTAAATTAAAATTTTTTGGTACTTTATTGTTAATGAAATTTCTCTCCTGCTTCTCTATAAAAACAATCTCGTGCTGGGTGATTTATAGATATTAGAGTGAAGTAGAAATTTTCTTATTATAATTAAGAAAGTCGCTTCGCGTTCTTTATTCGCTTCTCTCGATTTAATTATTCATTCATGTTTCATCCGTCCTTAAGCTACATTTCGTCGTTAAGAATATCGAATGACGTGTTCCGTTATTTACTAAAAATACTATAAGGAAATCCCGATGTGAGATTAGAGCTATCAAACGAACTCTGTTTAAAAGCGCAGAAGATGAAGATCTTTTGGCTCTGGACGTTGAGCGGAATTTCAAGCCAGGAAACGCGAGATAAAGATACTTTTATGTCAATTTGATCTTGCTACTTTTCGCAAAACTCTTTTTTTCGCAGGTTCCTCAAGATCTTTGGAATCCCTTTCAAATCTCCAAAGACTCTGAATAAAGAATGTTGATAATAATACATTTTTTTCAGAATTCTTGGCAGGAGTTGAGCTGAAATGGGAAATAAGAGAAATGATAAGTATAGGGTGAGAGAGAAATAGAGATTAACGCGTACGAATGAGATTCGGAATATTGCGTAGAAAACGTACTATGCATATGTACGTGTATAAATATATTTTTTTACCAATTGATTAACTATTTATAAATATTTATATCTTCAGTTTTAACGCTCACTCCGTTCCGATATCTTCGCCCTATCGAATTCAACGATGGAAATATTATACTAGTTTATAATTCCTCCAAGAAATGCTTCTTTTAATATACTTTTCTTTAGGAATTCAAATTACTTCCTAAAAGATGAAGACCAAGGATGAAAAGTATATCGAGTGCTCTAAAATCGAAAGTAATAACTTTAATAATTTAATAATCCCCTAGTCACAACCAATATTCTAAAACCTATTCTCTATTTTACTTGGAAAGAGAGATCTCTTTCGGAGAAAATGCTACTTCAATCTCCTGACATGAAAAGAGAGAGTCTGACAGTTTGGATTCTGCGCCAAAATGACCACGACATGAGGTTATATCTTAAGGTGGCGCAAAATTCAAATAACAAACTTCTCTTTCTTCTGTTTTGTTAAAATCACGATTATTATTTCATCGAAAGAATGGCATATCATCAGAATCCACTTGAGAATTCCAGAAATGACCCCGTTCGTAACCTCATTTCAGAGCGAAGACTTCGGAGCAGAAATTTAATCTTCCGCAACTCCACATGCGGCTTATTAATTGAGGAAGCCCGCCAAGGCGCATTTCTAACCACAGCCAAATTTGTCCGTGCAACTGCGGCGCTGATTCTATTCTGCTACCTTCATTGAGGCAGTATTCGCCTGCTTAGAGTATTTATGATATCGCGACCCCACGGGAGTCGAAAGTTTCTCCTTAACTCCCATGATCCTGATCTAGTTCATCCAAGGATTCCAGCCTGGCGATTGGAGCTTCATTGATGGTGAATTCCCAGGACATATCCTCACTCGTCTGTCTCGAGGATTCCTGGCGCTGAGTTGATGGTTGTTGGGAACCTTCCGGTTGCGCTCTATCTGACCGTTGACTTGAGGACTGTTCCGTCGTGCTCCGGAGACTTGAGGCTTCTTTTCTAGAGTCTCCACTTCTGGGTCGCTGGAGAGACCCCCGGTCAAGAATTGGAACTATGCAGCTCCAGGGGTCGTCACTTTCAGGTTCTGAACGTTTGTTGAATGAACTGTACCTGGAATTATGTGCAGAATAGATGATTAGTATTGCAAAGATAGTGCTGTCTTAATTTAATATTGATCCAATTTTAATACTACTTTGCTCTGCACTGTCTCTTCCATATCTTTCTAATTGCACCTGCTACTGCTTGCTCCATGGTTCGCATCCAATATAGCTGTAGCTTTGAAGCTCGTAGAAGAATGCACTGTCAGTACTCGGCTCGGAAGGAACAATACGCCCCCACCGAGCAGGTCAAGGAGCTGGATACGAATCATGGAGTCCCTTCAAGCCCATCGATGACTTACCCACTTCTAAATTCGCCTCTACGAAAGGCAGCCGGTTGACTGTGCCAGGCGTGAGGTTGATTGGGTTGTAAGGAATTTGTGGGAACTGCAAGGTCAACTGGTTGACTTTGTGACCTTGTGGGCGCCGCTCTACCATTTAAGGCCGTTTGTAAGGCTTGGGCCAAGGCCGAAGTGTCCGACGTCACCGTCAAACGCGACGTTCCTGACGAAGATGTTGGTTCTCTCGTCGGTGGCCTAGAAAATATCAACATTCCATTAAAATCTAATATTTATCGGAGTTCCGTGCCCAAGAACGTGCTCAAGGCCGTGCTCAAGGCCAAGCTTAGAATTTCTAGCAAGATATTGGAGAAGCTCGTGGTTATTTACAAGTGGGAGTCGATTCGCTTCTATTTTCATCTACTTCCTTCCTAAGCAGTGCTGCAGATCTATAGAGAATATTTTATTTTTTAGCTTAGGTTCATCTTTCATGCAAAGTCACGGTACAACTGACCTGAGAAATACTGAAAATGGAAGAAACCTGAGTTTTGAGGATAATGTGAATTAGGTTTAAGTTATTTTAATAGTTATGCAGTTTCAAGAAGAAAGTTGTCCCCTTGGAAAAGAAGGAGAAGATCAGTAGTTGGTGTAGGTTACACCGGAGAATATGTGACCCGGAAAATTCTGGTTATAAATTAAGTCGCGAATAATAATCGGTAATTTGAGAATTTGAAGGACCTAATTGGATTTCCTATCCACCATTCTCATGATTCCACTCTCATTTAGAAAAGACTCGGAATCAAAAGAAAATGCTGTATCCACAAAGAGAGAATCTGAACTTGAACCCGAATCCGGTAAGATGTTAAGGAGTCAAAATCGGAAGAATCTCAAATCAGGAAACTTTGATGAATAGTTTCAAGAAGAAAAAGCTCCAAGGTATCTGAAATTCCATTACGAATTGAAAAAAGAAAATGTTTTTCATGATACGTGCAAGGGAAATTCAACTTTTGCCGCCTCTTAAGCAATGCGAATATGGCGGATTACTGGCGGAATTTCTATTCACCACTAGCGGTGAATAGAAATCAGGTGGAGCGGCGAAAGTAAATCAGTTGTGCAAGCAGAGGTTATTTGAGGGTTTTTGTATTGGCATCACTGAGTCGTGTGCGTAACAGGCGTCAATAATGCCAACACATCAACGTAATTTATATGTGATTATCACATGTGGATTTATACTAAAAAATCGAAAAAATTACATCGATAAAGTGATCGAATTATTTTCCCGCACACCACTACACTGAAATAATGAAACTCACTTGAAATAATTAATGAATTCGTAATAATTTGTTACATGTTTATGTTATATACTATTTCTTATTCATAATAGATATTATAGTTTTGTATTCAGTCCGAGAGTCGAGGCTCACAAAAGAAAGGAAGAATGGATATGTCTTTTCGGAGGAGACAGGAAGTGGCTGACCAGACAATATAGACTCTCCAGATTCCTTCAAATATTCTTCGGATTCTTGATTTAATTCAAGACGATTCTCTCCTAATGTTTGTCAAAAACCAAAACTTTAACTTAATTCATCAAAATTCTATTCACATGCTTTTTGGAACTCAGATTCCTACACATTATTAAGAATGAAGAGACTTTTCTCAATCCAGTTGATAATTTTCTGTCCAAAGATTTTGATGTGACTTTGAAATTTGTTTTTCATTTCAATAATTTTCAAAATGCAACATAAAATGAGAAAAAACAAATTTCTCTGAAGATCCTGGCACTGTTTAGAACCAGGTCCCAAAAATTTTTAGCAGTGTGTCACCTTCGCAGTTTGTCCAACCTTTCCAAAATAAAAGACGTCGAAATCAAATGCAACTGATCCAGGGATTTCGAAAGAAAGCTTTTCACGAACAAAAAAGATAAATTACTATTTCTAAATAATACCGTATTTCCTTTTCATTTACTTATCTCTTCTATTCTTTCTCTTGAATTAGGTCATTATGAGTAAAAATTCAGAGCAATTAAAAAATAGAAGTTGATAGCGAAGAGTAATTGAAAATCAAAATGGAATTGGAAAGGGAGAATTGATGAGTGGATGTGAGAGAACAAATTTTCGAAATTCCTCACCTAAACAGGCCGTGGGAAGTGCTGGGTTGTAATTTCCCATTTCCATTATTACTCGTAGAGGGTAGGACAGTTTGAGGTTGTGGTTCACTAGCAGATCTTTGAACAAGGGCCGGAGCTCTCCCACTGTTTCTAACAGTTCCCGCAGGTGCGGTTCCTGGCATCATTTCTATGCTCGAACTCTCTCTCGAAGAATTTATTGTTTGTTGTAGTAAAGCTAGAATTAATCTAATGTCCCCTGTCATTGAGTGTTCAAGAGATGTCACCTGTCTTGTCAACTGATCTATCCTGGCGTTCATCTCGTCCAGGGGCCGTCCAGGGCCACTCTGGAAGTCTCCTGGAAAGACAATCACAATTGAAAATCAGACCTCAAAACTTTTGGGTTAATGATCTTGAAAAAAATGTACTGGATCCAGATTCTTCGTTTTAAGAAGGGTCGCGGCTCCGCTGAGAGACGGACGCACTGCCGATTTTCTCCTAACGTCTATGCACGCAAAAAAATAGAAGACGCGCCTGGTCACAGGAGTTACGACACCGTTGATGCTCGTTTGGTCGTAGCCGTATCGCTTTCGAGAGAAAATTGTGACGGTGTGATACGCTTCAAAGCGCTGCAGTGTCAGCCCGAAACCATGCTCATCGCTGATCGTGAGCGCTATCGTTTCACAATTTTCTCTCGTAAGCAATACGGCTACGACCAAACGAGCATCAACGGTGTCGTGACTCCTGTGACCAGGCGCGTCTTCTATTTTTTTGCGCGTGGAGCCAACACTGCCAGGAATTATGGTTCTCTCTAATCCAGTTAAATATAGGATGAGAAAGTCAATATTTTTTCTTCTCAAAAAAAATTCCTGCGAACAGTAGTATTCATACCAGAAGTGATGGAAAGTGAACAATCAAGAAACAGTCCTTGTACACGCCCATTTTTCTTGGACACGCTCCTCGACAAACAAAAGCTCTTTTCAGATAAGGCATTTTCAATCGCATTTTATATGAAAACTACCACTCGTACAGAATCCTTGAGAACAAAGAAGTCTCTCATTGTCTCATTTGCTATATTTTCATGTTTAAGGGAAGTTTCCAATTTTTGGTGATGCTGACTCCATTGGTGTAGGAAGCAATGCACAAGTTCGTTCCTCACTTCAAGAAGCCGCAAGCGATCAAAAAATTCAAATTTTCAACTCACCGCTAGGTTGAGGTGGGGAGGGAGAAGTGTAATGACTAGTGGTGGTGGATGCTGGATGAGTGATATTATGACTTAAGGAGCTTTCTCCAGCCGCAGAGCTTCTCCTCGCTGGCCTAGTCAATGGCGTCGTTACTACAAAAAGTAAAAGGATAAATAATTTCTGAATGTAAAATTGACTATCAGACATCCAACATCAAGAAATGAGTTTTGCCTCCAAGGTCTCAACTAGATGATCAACAGCTAATAAAGGACGTGCTATCGAATCTAATGCTTTGGTTTCGAGATCATAGAATCTTGGTGCTCTTAGAATCACATGCAGAAAAATTTTGAAGGCTTCCTTGGCAAAGTCCCACGCTACTTACTCTGCTTGGCCAAGTAGTCGTGACTCGTCAAGGGTTGGAGGTGAATCTTGTGCTGTCGGAGGTCCGGAATGCTGCGCTTGAGATGGGTTAGCATGCCTGAACAACCAGGTTTCAGATGTTAACAAACAGGGTCCAAACTCAAACGCAAACGCAAAGCGCTTTTTTTTTACGAGGGTAATGAGATTGAGGAAAAAGGGACTGAAATTACGGAGAGCTACGATTAACGAGCCAAAAGTCTAAATTTTCTACTATGGGTGATAAGATGATACATTTCAAAAATCCTCGTAAACATCCGACAATTAATGAATGATCAAAGATTTTCTTTCCATTCACGTTGAGGATTCCTGAACGCTTTCGATTACCTCATGATATAAACAGTGATAGTTCTATTAATTGATAAAGTCGTGCATAGAACAGCATTCCTCATACAGTATTATGCAAAAGAAGGAAAAAAATTATCAATAGTATTCATGATCCAAAGACTCTTTTATATGATTCCTCATCCTCAGAAGGCCTCCCGAGAAAAGAGAAAAGTCCCAAGGGTCTTACCGGTTATGGAATTGAAGGTAGAACTCCTTTGCTTCGGTTCGTCAAATTCTAGATTAAGAGGCGTCACGTCCTGGCCAGCCTTGTTGGTGTTAAACTCTAGAATCCCATGGCCACTGCTACCCTTATCGCTACAAAATGAAAGTTAATATATAAAAAACGATGCAGATGATGTTGATACTGATGAGCATGAAGATACTGGAATTGATGATGGGGATGATGAGGATAAGAATCATGAGAATGAAGATCAGAATGTAAAGATGAAGGACGACGAGGACGAGAAAGGGGGTGATCTGAGGACAAGACTGATGAGGATTCGGATGAGCATAGTACAGAAGAGGATAAGGATAAAAACGAGGAGAGTTGGTTGGATAAATATAAGGGTAAAGGTTGCAAAGATAGGGAAAGCCAGGATTACGATAATAAGAATGAGTGCAATGAGGATAAGCAAGTGTATAATAAGTATAAGGCTGAAGATGATAAGTATTGGTATAATAAAATGACCATAATAAGAATGAGGATGAAAATGAGGAAAAAGATTATGACGACGACAAGGAGATGGAACAGAATGAGGATAAGGATTAGATTGAGGATGAGGATAAGACGGATAAGGATTCAGATAAGAATTGTTCAGATGAGGATAAGGATGATTAGAATAGCGATAATAATGAAAACGATAATAAGGATCAGAAAAAGTATAGAAGAAGTAACATGTATTGAAAATAAAAGTTGATGAATCGAAGATTTTCATGTTGAAAATAAATGAAATGGAAATAAGGATGAGTATAATTAGATGTGGAAAAGTATAATAATAATAGGAATAATAAGGGAAAGGATGAAGAGCATGATAATAATAAAATAATAAGTATTAAAGATTATGTGGACGGCCAGAATAATTAAAATAATTATAATAAAGGCAAAAGTAATGAGGATGAGAAAGTCCTTTAAAATGATGAGGGGGACGATGATAAAGTTGAAGGTGGGGATAAGAAATAAAAGGCTCAATATAACGCAGATGAGGGAAAGGGTAATAATTATGAGCTAAATGAGGATGAGGATAGGAATATGCCACTCGGGATAATAAAGATCACGATAATAAGGATAAGGAAGGAAAAGTATGATGCTATGGATAAGGATGACAAGGAGGAGAAACAAAAGGATGCAAACTAGATTAAAGGAGTGGTGTTAAGGATTATGATGAAGATGTTGAGAGTAAGAATAAAGAGAAAGCAGAAGTCAATGGCAAGGGAAAGAAGAAGCATTAGGTAACAAAAGTGGGAATAGATGGAATAGACAGGAATAGATAGATGCGAGTAAGACTAATGAAAATCAGGACTATGAAGATGGGATAGAGCATAATATTGATAAGGATACATATGATAAAGATGGAAATAATAAGAATATGGATAATGAGGATGGAAGTTCGGAAAAAGATGAGGATAATTATGAGGATGGTGACAGTGAGAATAGCAATGATAGATAGGATAGAAGGGAAAATCCATATTGAACATGAGAATGAACATACTGAAGATGAATATAATGGATATGAAGAAGAGCCTAATAAGGTTGAGAGTGATGCTCAAGATTGTGAGGATAACGGGAGTAAAGGAAAGGATAGTAAAGATGAGACTAGAGATAATACAGATGAGAGTGAAAGTAATAATTACGAGGAGCATAAGGATAAGGATAAGGAGGGTGTGTGTAAGGATAATAAAGAGAAAAAGAAAAAATGGAGATTGAGATAATGAGGGTAAAGATAAGGGGTTTACTAAGGATGCTAAGGATAAGAGCGGATACAAAGGATGAGAGTGAGAATGATAAACATAAGGGTGAGGGCAATGAATATGAGGATGATCAGGATGAGAGAAAATATAATACGTATCGATATGGATAAAAAAATCAAGAAGACGATGAGGAAAGATGTGAATAATAAGGATGAGGGTGGGGATGTAGGAAAGGATGAGCATGAAGATGATTAGGATGATGGTGAGGGCAAGGGTAATAAGAATAATGATGTTGATGAGGATATAAAGGATAACAATTCCAAAAATGATAAGGATGCTAGTGGAGATGATAATGATGATGATTAGATATGTGAAAGACTTACTACTCTTCTTGTTCATCATTTAGTGAATCCTGACGACCTGTAGGAATGAGATTAGTACCAGGAGGACCACCAGGTCCTCGGCGATATCTTGGTGGACGGAAAGCGAACTTTCTCGCGTCGAACTCGATATCAGTTGGAGTGCTGACTGGAAATCTCGCTGATATCGGATCGACTCCCGCTTGTTCATCCTACGAAAATTGGATTTAGAATTCAGATTTGAAAATTATCAGCCATCAGAATAATTGCAATAAAAATAGTCAATAGGACTAACGTCTCTCATGTTGAAAGTGATCTCGAGGTTCCGGCTGAAGTAACTAGAAAATTCAGGATAGAGAGCCAGGACATCAAGAAGATCGTCCCTGTGGATTTTGTGAAGGTCACAGTAGGTAAGTGCCCTCACATTACAAGACGACTTTCCCACAGTCGGATAAATGCAAGGATTTTCCCCAAAGATGTCGTCCTTGCTGAGGATCGCCATCACAATATCGTCCTTGAGGATTTCTATACTCCCCCGTGATATAAAATAGAGGGACGTCAAAACATCGCCTCGGTGAACCAAAGTATCGCCTGGAGGTGCGTGAGTGGTTTTGAATTTCAAGGATAAAGCTCTGAAAAGTAGAAGCAAACATCAATTTGTTATTTGATTCCATAATTGCCAGAAAGCATCCTTAAAATCTCTACTTTGTACTGTTCTCGATTATATTACTTTTATGAGGGGAAAAACTAACCTCAAGCAGCCTGGGCTTGCTCCTTCGAAGGCTTTGCAATTATTCAGCAGATTTCTGTTTAAATGAAGGCAGATGTCAGCCTGAAGGCACTCTGGAAATCCCTTCAAGACACTGTTCATGTCTATTCCATTCGTATAAGTCCAGGCGTGCTGGAAATATTCTTCCAGTCTTTGTCGAAGTGGGTTTGGGATTTGGTGAAACCTGATGAACTCCCTGACCCTAAGCATTTGAGTATGATATCTGGCAGTTCCACTGTAAAGTCTCTGAATTATTGCTGAGACGTTTCCAAAAATACTGGCGTACATCAGCGCTATAAAAAAATTTCTAGTAGAATATTTCGATAGGTTTGACAGAGCATGAAGAACTGAACAACTTTATCACCTACAACAAGTCTCTCGAGGAAATACTCTTCAAACTAGGAGCAATGGAACTTTGAGACACGGTCCCTTTTTCTTCGGACCTACCCCCTGACTATTTCACGCTTACTTTCTCAAGCTTTCAAACGAAGCCGCTCACATTTGTCTTCAGCTTTTGCCTGATTGTTCATTTTCAATTTATTCTAGCTGTAAAGTCACTGCTCATGAACAAGTCTCGTTAATTATAAAGTTGTTCAGTTTTTCATGGTCGGATGACTGATCCTATGAAATAAAGGAAATCATTAGATCAGTTATACACTGGAATTCCAATTGTTGTCTAGGTCGAGGCATGGTTTTCCATGGCCTTGGACCAAGAGCAGTCGTGGTTCAACGTTAACAGTTTGACTTTCTAACGTAGCACAGTGGTTCAAGATTCGAAATTCCTGGCCAAAACTCGAAGAGTTAATATTTATGACTTTCTGAGTGTTCATATCACGTTTTTTGGATCGCTGATTTTGAAAATGATAATAAAAAATTAAAATTCGAAATGACGTACCCAAAATGTTGGACATTGTTTAAAAATCTTCTATTGTTTCCCACGAAATAAGTACAACGGGGTTTTTTTGGGTCGCTGATTTCAGAAATGATATTAAGAAATAAAAATTCAAAATGGCGGACATTTTCCTAGAATTCTCTATTGTTTTTTCAGAGGGGTTTGTTAGGTCGCTAATTTGAAGAGTGATATTAAAGATTCAAAACTTGAGATGGCAGACCCAAAATGGCAGACATTTTTTAAAAATTTTCTATTCTTTTCCACGAAAATGAGTACAAAGGGATTTTTTGTGTCGCTGATTTCAGAAATGATATTGAAAATTCAAAAATCAAAATGACGAACCCGAAATGGCGGGCATTTTTTCAAAATTTCTTATTCTTTCCCACGAAAATGAGTGCAAAGAGGTTTTTTGGATCGTTGATTTGAAAAATGATAATAAAAATTCAAAATGGCGGAAATTTTTAAAAAATTTCTTATTGCTCTCCACGAAAATGAGTACAAAGGGGTTGTTTGGGTCGCTGATTCCAAAAATAAATTGTTTACATGAGCATGTTTGTTGAGTCGCAATAATTATTACCTCACTGAGTGGAGAGTGGACAAGAAACTCAAGAGTTTAGAAAAAACCGTAACTTTTTGGCACTAATCTAAGATAAGATAGTTATTAACAATGATAACATTCAATGATAACATTCAGGAAAACCACAAGTTTCCATCATTGAGCGGGGAAAATATTATAAACAATAATAAATTGTTCGAACAATTTTTCTGAACTTGAATTATTCATCACTTCACTCCAATTGGAAAGTGTTTAAAAGTTGGGAATTATAGGAAAAAACCGCAACTATGTAGTGTTCATCTAGACGAAGGAAGCTATAAACATCAATTATTTGTTTGGACAATTATTTTTGCTAAATTCAGTTGAATAATTACTTACTTCAAGTGAAAAGTGGACGAAAAGTAAAAAATTCCAGAAAAAACTGCCATTTTGTAGTATAATTCCAAGAGAATATTGTTATAATTATTAAAAATTGTTTAAACAAATATTTTTGTTAACTTGATTTGATTGTTACCTCGCTATAACTAAAAACGTTGAAAATAAGTTGAAAAATTCAGAAAAAAACTTGACTTCTCAATCCTCTTCTGAGAGAAAGTTGCTGGAAACAATGACACACTGTTTGGAAAATTCAAATAAACAAATAATCGTCAGTGTAAAGTAGTATTTCATGTACTTGAAACAATCTGCAATGAAAAAACTGCAAAAAAATCATAATTAGCGCCAAAAACTCGAAAAACCTATTTTTCACTTATGAGGGTTCTTTGGGACACTATAAAACAGACTTATAGGAGTGAAATTTGCAAAGTAATATTTTATTTGCATCCGGTGATTTATTGTGAAAAGAAATGCTGAATTTCGAACTCGATTCACCTTGTATTGAGAATTCTGAATAAAATGTACAAAAACGTCTTTTTTCTTATGGGAAATACGTGTCAAACTTCATGGGGCTTGCGCCACCTCTAAGTAATATTTTTTCTCAAATTAAGAAAAGATGCGTTTATTTTTTTGTAGATTCTAACAAGTTTCCGGGCGTTTGGATGAAAATTCGGGAAAAAGTTTTCTAATGTTGTCGAGAAAGCGCATTTATTTCTACGGGGGCAGCCCGGGGCAGCTTTTTCCAAAGGCATCAATAAGTTGATAAATTTTAACGATCAGAACGGAAAACATCGGCGCACGCACTCGCAGGCAAAAAGAGAATTCACCAAGTATATTCCTGAATTTATTGAAAAAAAAAATTTCTTGAGGGGCACAGTTAACTCTTAATATAATAAATATACTTGTTCGAAATGCAAATGTGGAAGGAAGCAACGATCATACGTTCCCTCAGGAATATCCTCCATTTTACCTTGTCTATTTCTGGCACGAACTCATAGAACAACAACGTTTTTTGTCAAACGCTCGAAACCCAAGAAACACACTGAAGCGCGTAAAATTGGCGGAAAGTTAAGTTCAACTGTTTGCCACAAGGACAATTTTGAACAGTGACTTTTACAAAATAATGCTCCAATGCCCCCTATACAAGTATAAATGAACGTTTACCTCTTCCGGTAACTTCGAATTTTGAGGTTTTGGCCAGCTTTTTGGGATCTTGAACCACTGAGCGTAGTAAAGAATTTCGGGGCACTTGCTTCTATTTTTTATATTATTTGACACCTTCCTCTGAACGAAACAACAAAACACACGCCCGCCCGTTTCTTCGAACCCTCTCATTATCAACCAAAAATGCATACATCAGACTGATTACAATCGGAATCCCAGAGTAAATTTTTGAATTACGTACATCCAATTAACATGACAATGATAGTGAAGATTTTTTCAGCGTCTGTGTTGGGCGCCACATTTCCAAATCCTACGGATGTTAAACTGCTGAAGGTGAAGTATAATGCTGTGATGTATCGACTCTACAAATATAAATATTAAAATGAATATTCTGAACAACAAGTTGAAGATGGAAAAAAATTGAACTTGCCTTTATACTAGGGCCTCCAGTATTGTTGTGATTATAAAATTGATGAGTATCATTTGCCAAAATGTCGAGCCAACCAACTTTGCTCTTCAACGAAGGTCTCTCGGCGTTACCAATTGCGTACCTTAATCAGGAAACAGGACATTAATTAGAATGATTGGACAGTTTCGGGACTGAGAAAGTATTTTTTACTCCTTCTTACCATATGCAAGCCATCCAATGAGCGATGAGTGCGAAGGTAGCCATTAGCAAAAGCAAAACAGCAGCCCCATATTCGCTATACCTGTCGATTTTCCTTGCAACCCTGACCAATCTTAAGAGACGAGCAGTCTTTAGCAGTCCAATCAGAGTTGTTGTCTGTGAAAAATCCGTTTTCGTTATTTTTGAAGAGCGATTATTCAATTTTCTATTTCAATTTCAAGCCTTGCGATTCAAAAGTCCAAATCAGTCTTCCGAATTGAACGAAAAATCTAGACCCAACACGGAAAGAATTCACGTGGGCAATCTTCTTTACCGATTTGAAAAAGGTACAGGAATTGGCAATGAAACATCCACCGCGGGCAGGAGGGCGCTGCGATAATGGCGGCTACGGGCCAGTGGCAGCCATATTGAAACCACCAGATCGCGTACGATAAATTTAAATTGACAATTCTCCGCAAATATTTTGGACGATTGGATCGCAATACTGAATTTTTCTACAGGAGATGATCTATGTCAGAATTTTTATCAATAAATTACTGAACCGATAAAATTTCTGATTTTAATTCAGAGACCCAAAATTGACAACTGAGTTGGAAAATATTATTTTACAATAGGTCAATCACTGGTGCTCCATTACAAAAGAGGAGAAAAATATTCGAGAATGAATTGAATTATTCATGAAGCGTAGAGAGAATTGATACTGAAAAAGTTCCTATACTTGTATCTCTAGGCTGTTTCTCGAATATTTATGGATATGAGTGTCACCAGATTTTCAGAGAATGGGAAAACAGAGGAGAAAATATTTTCTCCGAACTAAACTGTAAAAAACTATAATCTACTTGAACGTTGCAGGAGTACGTATCTTGTAAACAACGCTTAAAAAGTTACAAGCCTCCTAAACTCGGTATTAGTTCGTCCTCGACTTTGCCTGCAACTTCCAGATAAGTTCGTAACTTATTAAGCATCTTGGACTTAACTTCATCTCGTCGGGGCTGTCTCAAACATAAGTAATTTCTCTTCATTCTTTTTTACAAACTTGCCCTAAGGAAGGACAGAAATTTCCACATTTGAATTTCGCGCCTGAATGAGTTTCAGTTCTAAGGTTATTTCTAAACGTGGCTTCATCATTCTGGCGCGAAGTTCAATTTTTTTCTACCTTCGAGGCAAGTTACGAACGTATCGAACATTTTAAAATCATTCCTGCATGGAAAAATCATTCTTGTACAGCTCTCTCTCCATTCTTAGGGGCTTCTTCTTAAATTGGTGACACTCAGAAACAAGCAGGATGGAGCTGGACTACTATTCTAATTGAGTAACAGTGAACTTTGTAGAATCGATTGCTATCATGCGGATGACTAAAATGCTTTAATTAATGAATCACCTAATTGCTACTTGTTCGATTATATAATTGTTGAATGTGCTTATGTATAAGGTTTATTGAAAACAAAGCACTAAAGCAATAGAAGAACAAGGAAAGAGAAAGAGAGCCATCGACAAATATAAAAAAGAAAGGGATAGAGGTAGGATATTAAAAATTGATAAGCTTATCAGGTAATGATATGGATATAGATATCAAAATATTGAATAACAGATAGATAGATAGATCAATTAATGAAAAGATAAATGAAAAAAGAGACAGAAGAAGTAAGATGGAGCAGACACAAAAAAGATGGGATCATTCCGTCAATCGAACTGTAGGGTTGAGTGGACATCTCCGCACTGCTTTGCAAAATAGGCTAAAAAATGGAGTAAAACAGGCCCTAACTTAACGGAGGCTCAACGAAATCAAATCACTCAATAGAAAATCTTCAAAAGCCAACATACTGGTTAAAAAACGCGGCGGAATTTTTTTTCACTCTCTTTTGCGTTGCATTCGTGGCTTGATGTACAGTATACGTAATTAGAATTTGTGCTCGTGTACACATACAATACGAATTTTTATTCATTCAATATTGAGAAAGAACGGTTCCAACCTTTTTGTAATTTGACTAAGCAGATGCCAGATATCAACTTTTCAACACGAACAACTAGAGTTTTATGATTCGAATTTCGAGCCCAAATCCCCTTTTTTTAAGGTTATGTTCAAACGTGGAATAACGAAAGACGTGCAAAATCGAAACTGTACGATTGCATTTTTTGTTTGAAAGAGTTTAAATGGAAATTTTTTATTCGAAATTAGTTAAAAATATTGCTTTCCTGGTAT
Organism: Neuroterus valhalla; assembly: GCA_011762715.2. Classification (NCBI taxonomy): domain Eukaryota; kingdom Metazoa; phylum Arthropoda; class Insecta; order Hymenoptera; family Cynipidae; genus Neuroterus; species Neuroterus valhalla. The sequence continues at coordinate 23,808 of WSXT02224373.1, read as the reverse complement.
TCGATTGATTTGTTAAGGAAATTCTGAAAAAATATTCAATATATCAGATATTCAATAAAGGCATTGGAGATTGTTTGTCCCAATTTATTCGTTGGATTCTCGATTTTCAATTTTATTACTCAGGAATCTCAGATACTGAATGTAATATTCCTCTTATCGGCTTTTTCTGATTTACCAAGAGATCTTTGATGCATCTTCTCCGTTTAGTAACGCATGAAATGGTGCAGAAGATTTTGAGAATTGGTGGTGTGGTCATAAGCGTATTTATAATGAACGTAAAGAATATATAAATATATTGATATAAACGTGTCTCGTGTAGTGTGAAATAAAAAAGTTCGTGGCGTTTGGTGGATTTATCGTAAGACTGATTATCAGATCTGCGTTGAAACACAAACGTCAGGCAGTGACTAACCTCATCCTTGTCCAAGCCGAGCTACGAAAACGTTAAACTAAGGTTAAATTTATTTCGTCTCGTTTTTCAGGATTCGTCGTCTTTCATTTCGAAAAATCTTATTCGATTTCTTTTTACATTAAAACAAGAATTGTTTTTTATTTTATTGGCCCAAGATGGCCACATAAACAGTACCGTTACGCGATTCTGTGACCAAGAATTTACCACATGGAAAATCAGGTCTAGTGCAAGAAACAGTCACTATGTGGTAATTTTACTAGCAGACACGCAATCGGTAACTTTTCTGCTTATGTGGTTTTGAAAGACCAAAATAAGTTTTTTTCTCATTTCACACATGCATGAAGATGCCACTTTGATGTGCCTGTAGAGCGAGACAAAGGTTGCCTTTTGCAACCCAGAAGCGTCAAGATAATATTCGCGCATGCGCACATCGCGTAGTCTCATAATATATCCCGTTGAAACTGGATCGAAGTAGTTAACGTCCCGCAAAGCTGACAGCTTTAGCTGAACCGCTAGGCGACATAAACATTCGTTTAGCTGAATTCGGAAAAAATTCCGACCACTGTCCCCCTCCGCATGGGTGTTTCTAGAGGTGACTTCTAATTGGATTCTATCGTCAGTTGCTTTCTTCTGGGGGTAGAGGGGGCCACTCGAGTTCAGCTGAACGACTCTGAAAGCGTTCAGGTAAATGGAAGTTCAGCTAAACGAGAGTTCAGCTAAACGGAAGTAGTCTGTAGATTCTTATGTATTTTGAAGTGCTTGCACCAGATCCGGTGTATTCCTATCAAATTGCGAAAACCCACTCTCAAAACCTGAACATTCGACAGTGAGGAGGGTCAGCATAAGGAAAGCGCCTGAAAAGGATTGAAGATCCGAGATATTAGTAATTTAATGAGCTGGGGAAAAATCCGCGAGGTAGAATAAGTTATTCCATAGTTTGATCAGTCAATCATATCGACGTAATTTTTAGCTTTGAAGTTAGGCTTAGGAATCTTGAAGGTGCGCAATACATTCGCGTGGTTCTGTCTAGCAAAAATAATTTTTTTAGGCGCATCGTGTATTACCTAAGATCTATAATCCTTTACTATGCTGAGGGGCACGTTTTCGGGAGAAGAAAGAAAAGCGTTCCACGTAATAACAACATCGACCACTTCCGAATACTTCTTTTATCAGTACCCGGACTTTGGCACATTTTTGGAAACATGTCTCGCACCGTCTTTGATCGCGAAATCAAGTTCAGAAGATGATTTTGACGTCGCGATATAAATCCTCACTACAATAGGTTATTGTGGGTAATTCGGAATCTATTTCTTGAAATGAAACTACAGGAAGTTGTATCCATTCAGGAAGCGTAGACCCGATAGGCCCTGCAAACGATCTGATAGCTCGTGTTACACCATCAACGTGATGCAAAAGCCTTCGCAATGAAAGTTCATTACAATGGAAAGGACGAACTATCAGAAGACCTATAGAGTTTTTCTTCAATGTTGCGAATAATGCGACCTTCCTATCTTGTGTTGACACACTGAAAGAATCTTGGGAATGCGGTCTCACCACTCTTTGTAGCGCAGCGCTACTATGGCTTTGAGGTTACTGCAATATGACTCTTGGGCGATAATGTGCCCCAAATTTGTCGCCGAATCACTCTCGTGCTTTCCATGGACGCGGACGCCGACGTTGACCACGCTGACTTCGAAGTTTACGAAACTGTGAAAATCTGTTGAGCCGAATTAAGGAGACCTACTTAACCAACACTTTTGTGCTGCAGCACCCTCAATTTGGGACACTGGCCCGCACAAACTGGAAAGGGAGCTATTCTCATTTATGGTAGCGTTTAGATTCCCGCATTTGGTGCTGCAGTCATGCCTGCTGTGCGCATCGCTCATCCAATCTTTCCTCAGTGCAGCTGTACCATCTGATCCAACCACAAGAGTTCACTCCCCCCCCCCTCCCCCGTCGATTTCGTTTGCCATAAAATCGAATGAACATTTACAGATGTCTTCTGCGCTTCTAGACTCTGGAGTCACGTGACCTAATCACTCGAATCTGGCTACTTCGGCGAGAGAAATATGTTCCTCAATAAAAATTTTACGACCAGACTTCTTGGCGTCTTGAACACCAGTTCGAGTTTTATTCTTTTGACCATCAAAATATAGACCTAAAGTTGGCGATTTCTCACGTGCTGCTTTCATCAGATCTTTTTGGATTTTGTTTCGTTCCTATCTGATTTCGTTTTTATCTTCGATTAGAGGTTGTTCGAAGATATTTATATCTCTGAATGCAGATAATACGATGAGTTCCGTAGCACGAGAGATGACGCCATATCATGGAGATACCAGAGAAGTTTCTTCAAGATGAACCTTTTTCCACCTCTAATACAGAGGGAAAACATGAAACTGCAATATCATCATCAAGAGTCTATCTACTTTTTTTCTCTGCACGTCCGAGATTGATAGGCTCACATCTTTTTATTATTTCTTCCTGTTCTCTTGATTTAGGAATATCTACTGAAGCATATTTCTCTGATTTTGGACCCATATACTCGAGAGGAAGAGCCAATTTGAGTATTGCAACGAGCTAGTCACTGCGACTGTCATTTTATTTCCAACTTTTTCGGAAGCATGTGGAAATCGCCATTATTCTGTGTCAGTCGTCATGGGAATCGTGACATTCGTTTGCGGACTAGCTTGCGTTCGCTCCGATTCACTCTGAATGTTGTCAAAGGTCAGAGCTGAAGAATTATCTTCCTCTCTTATTACTCAATGGACTTGAGAGAGTCTGCACTTTTCAAAATCAGCACACTTGTATGCAGCAATGTCGAAGAGCTTTTTCCAGATGCCTTGGAATCACCCACTTTTCTTCTTGGTCTCTTAGTATCTCAGCAGATTCTTGGCATCTACATATTTCTTGTAACATTCATTTATCATTTGAACTACTTGGGTACGTGACACAGTTGGGATGGAAGGTTCTGTATAAAATGCTTTTACTATTTCAGCCACACTTAATCTTCCGTACCCCTTAAAGGGGGACATTTGATAGTCTGCCATGAAGAAAGTTTTTTACGTTCTGGCTTCACAAACAAAACGTTGAAGTCGAAGCAATCTATCCAAATCTAGCTCTTCTAATCTTATAAGAGATACGACTCTGAGCGAATGATTTGTCTGTTAGAGGTGCTAAGAGTATTAGCTGAGTAGGTCAACGTATGAGTGAGCACACCAAAAAGAAACGAACATCAATGTAACCCAACATTCATGAAGCTGCAGTGAGGAGACTATTCATCGACTTCCGAGAACGGAGCCTGAAAGATGTTTTTCTTCACAATGGAAACACGTATGCACTTATTCCATTTCCTGCATCAACGAAGCTGAAATAAACGTAACAGGATTTACAAAAAGTTTTGGTCAAACTAGAGTACCCATAATCCCAATAAAAAGTTTGCAGCGACCTGAAGATTTTAACTATGACTCCTGAGCAGCAGTCAGGATATGCCAAATTTCCATGAATCTTACGTCTATGGGATAGTAGAGCTATACAGAAACATCATATACAAAAAAATGCCAAGAGAGGACAGATTTCCAGCTACATCTCCACATCAAACATGACCTCTCTTGAAACATATTATCAGAGTTTCGGACGGAGACAGTGACTGTTGTGAACATTTGGAATAGTTCTAGTATGTGGATTGCAGACACTTGAGCTGTTTGATGAATTTCAAATCGCATTTTGCACACTTTCGATTCGACTAGTTTCCAGAAAATCTCTGATATTCAGCGGAGAACAGGGTCAACGCTTTCACGAAGATATCAAGGAAATAGAACGTCGGGGCCAAGGGAGGTGAGGCGTTGATATGAAGACAGATTTTTGTTGGATGTTCAATAGGGGAACACAACCAAAGAGCTGGGAAAGAAAAGAAGAAATTTCCAACATGGATCGTTTGAAGACAAAAGAGTTCGCTATAGAGGGAAAAAAGAGTAAAAGAACCTCTCTGTCGGAATTCAACTCATCTCTCTGTGTTAATCAAATGACCCGAGACTCACTCATCTACGAACAGGATTTCCTAAGTACTAGAATTCCTTAAGATTCGTTTTAAGAACGTCAAAATACAAAGAAATCCGTAGGCGTAATGTTTGGTTCAGCCCGCTTCTTTTTTCACGTGCGCTCGTGTGCTTAATTAGTTATGTACGGTCGATAATACAGATTTGTGCGCATGCATGAAGATTGTTTTGACGCTCGTAGGTTATAAAACTAGCGGTCCGCGTAAAAGGAACGGTTTCGCAATCACGTGACCGTGAAGTGATCACTTGGTAATCCTTCTCCTTACTGGGCCTGCTGGGCATTTTTAAATCCTTTTTTGAACACGCTTTGTAGCATTTTGAATACATGTGTTAAAAGGATGAAAATATTCCCTAGCGAGCCCAGTGAATAAAACGGTCAATATGGGGTCACTCAACGGTAATGCCACTGCGCATTCGTTACGTTGACACAATCCGCTAGGATTATCTAACTTATGCAGCAAACTTTACGCTCGTTGGTAAAGGTCAATTTTTCTCCCTCGTCGCACAATAAACTCCTCCAATATTCTTCCTCCTAACGGCCACCGCGAGAGGTTATTCCAAGAAATTATACAAAGAAGGAAAATTGAAGTAAGGGAAGTTGATTCCAAAAGTGATAATGCAGTAGAGAAAGATTTTGAAAATTGACACAGTTAATGCTATAGAAATTCAGGGGAAGCGAAAAGGTTCTTAGAAGAACTTAATTCTATTTTCACTCTTTGATGGCCACTTTTTCCACGTTTTTATTCAGTCTTAATTCACGAGTGAGTACAACATAAAAGGAAATTGGATTATAATCTAAATAATGCTTCGCTTTTTAATCAAAAGATTAGTTTTCATCGTCTGGAATGTTGTACTCGCTCGTAAATGGAATGTCTAACACCCCTTATAGCACGAAACGTCACAGGCATGTTCCCGGAATGTAGTCAAGGTCCGCCCTTGGAGAAGTTTCACTGGAAGGTGCCTGGAGAGTTCCAGGTATCTCTCACTGGAACATTCTCATGGAGAGACATCAACAATGATCCAGGAATGTTCATAAAATGTTTTTAAGGTGTACGTGGAACGTTCCGGAAACGTGGTTCATGTCATCCTTGAGAAAGAAGTACTGGAACTTGCCTGCAACTTTCCAGGAATGTCCCACCGAAACGTTCCCAAGGGCGGACATTATTAATGATCAGGGGATGTTCATGGGATATTCTGAAGGTGTACGTGGAACTTTCCTGAAACGCGGTTGGTGTTCGTCTTTGAGAAATTTCCACTTGAATGTGCCTGAAAAGTTTCAGGATTCCTGGATGGTTTTCTAAACGTTCCGTGCTATAAGGAATGTATTTACACTGATGAAATTCCAATGAGAAAATCATTCAACACCAGTGAATGTCGAAAGTAAGAAATAAAATGGAAGTAGTAAGCGTCAATCCGATAAGAGAGATCTATAAACACACATTTTAGGTTTGGCATCTCAACCTATTAGTCTTATGAACTAACACTGACATTCGAAAAACAACACCCGGGACGACTCCGATCAGAAGCCACGTTTTGGATCAATAAACAAAAAAAAATTACAAGAGTTATAATTTTTATTTTCATTTCGAGTTGACGTGCCTTCTGCGAAATATATCCTCGTTTCGGAAAACATTTTGAAGATGGAGAGAAAAGCGGGTTTACCTCGTCCGTATCAGAACCGAACAGCAGGAGGTCGAAGGGTATGGCAGCCACAAGATCGATGATAAACCAACCTTTGAGGTAATGGACGGCTATCTTCCCTGGATGGGAAACCACCTCGTCGTTGCTATTGACGAAAGTTGTGCGAAAGTTTATGAGGATGTCCACGATGAATGTTACGTCGACTGAAAAACAAGGATTTGGAATTAAAAACAAAAACAATAAATTTTTTGGGCTCAGGACAATTTTAGGAGTTTAGAATTATTCTGAAGTTACAGAGACACTACCCTTACTCCCTCCTCTTCCTACCCCGACCTTTCTGCTGGTTAACGTACTTTGCCTCTTTCCCTATCACCCTCTTTTTCCATTTCTCAAATCTTTCTTTCATTTACAACCCCCTGTTCTCTCTCTTTTAATCTACATGAAAGAGTATACGTATCCCTCTTACATCTATCTCAGAATTGCTTAATCATTTTCCCCCTCTCCACCTTACACACTATGTTCGTCTCTCAACCTTCCTGATACTCCTCCTCCCTCTTTCCTCCTCTTACTCAATCGAACACGATCTACGTATCCCTCTTACGTCTATCTCAGAATTGCTTAACCATTTTTCCCCTCTCCACCTTACACACTATGTTCGTCTCTCAACCTTCCTGACACTCCTCCGCCCTCTTTCCTCCTCTTACTCAATCGAAAACAATCTACGTATCGCTCTCACAACTATCCCGGAATTGATTGAACAGTGTATCATCCTTCATCTTTCACACTCCGTTTGTCACTGACTCTTCCAATATCTCGACTCCCTCCCCTCCACTCCATAATTCACTCACTCTTTCGACGCTTTTCTAGACCCTTTTTCTTCTTTCTTTTTCTGTCTACCTAGAAAAATGTTGTTATTCCTCTAAGTTAATTGGTGCACCAACCCTGCAATATCTCCTTTAATATATTAACCTCAATATCCTCTCTCTTTCATATTTATCTCTTCCATCCTCCCCCCATATTCCTTGGGGACAGTAAGATAGCGTATTACTATGAAAGAGGCAAAGAATTTTTACTTTTCAGAGAGAGCGAGAGCGAGAGGGGGGGGGGGTAGACTCGGTTGATGTTAGAAGGAGCGGCAAAGAGACTAACTACAGGTGCGTGAGAAGGAGAAAAAGAAAATGTGAGAGACTTTATTGGAAAGAAAGATTGTTTGAGGTAGAGGGTGATCCGAACGAAGGAGTAATCAATTGCTAGATACTTCAATCAGTAAGATAACGTCGGTAATCAGAAAAAGTCCTTGCTGATCCAAATTGAGTACAGTGAAAAAGACAGAGATATTGGAACTATGAGGAAGAGGAGAGAGCGGGGGAGACAATTTGTGAGAGTGGAATAGAGGAGAAAGTCGTGGAGAGGAAACAGATACTTGACCAGTAGATGCGACAAAAAGGTGTATGTCTGTTGGCTAGACAGATGAATTGTGAAGGTGAGATGGAGACTTGATGTGGAAAACATAGATTGCTTAAGATAGAGTGTGATAGTGTCACACATAAAGTCAGTGTGGAAGCGAAGGAGTGATGAAGAAGAAGGCTCGATGGGAGAGAGAGCGGGGAGAGCGCGCTAGAGGGGGTAAGAGGGTGCGAAAGAGGGTGAATAAGAGAGAGAAAAAGCAAGGGGGGTACTGGACCACTGGGAGGAATGATCTAATTGTAAGAAAAGCACAATAAATTAGAGTGAGATGGCAGACTGAGATGTCAGTTTTGATGAAGAAAGAAAGAGAGTAAGAAAGGGAAGAGATTATAAGGGGGATAATTCGCCAGTGGAAGCAAGTAAAAAGGGCGTGTATGTTAAACCGAGATAGATTGATTGGAAGCGTAAAATTGATTTTCTGTGAGAGAAGTAAAGATTGAGTCAAATGAAGTAAGATCGTAGGAAACAGGAGGTCGGTGAGGAAGCAATAAAGATCGTTTTCCAGAGCACCAAAAAAATAAGGAAGGAAGGACAGTAGTAAAGAATACTTGGATGGTTGGAGGGTTTAGAATAGGCTGTGTCAAGCAAGAGATATTGCGAAAGTGGGACAAAGAGTCTGTGTAGACTGTAGAGAATACAGATTGCAACAGATAGAGTGTAATGAATCAAAACAAGAAGTCAGAGAAGGAGTTAGAGAGAAGCAGTTTTTAACAGTTGAAAGGAGTGGGAGAAAGGAGGGAGGAAGAGGGAGAGAAGGGGGAGAGGAAGAGGAAGATGGGGAGAAGGAGAAGGTGAGTGAGAGGAAGAGACAGGGGAGAGGAAGAGGAAGATGGGATGAGGGAGAGTGAGAGGAGGAGGAAGAGGAAGAGGAAGGGGAAGGGGAAGGGGAAGGGGAAGAGGAAGGGGAAGAAAAAGAGGAAGTCTCCTTGATAAAGAGATTGCGTCAGATAAAGCAACAGAAGGTCAATAAGGAGGCAAGGAGGCTGGTTCCTTGGCGTAACGAATAAGCAAGAAAAGAGGGTAGATCAAAATACTTGGCTTGTGGGTGAAGGAGAATAAAGAATTTGTGAGCAAGCCAGAAAGATTTGGAAGTGAAACAGAGAGTATAGTGAAGAATACAGATTGTATCAGCAGGGTGTGATAGTGTGAAACGTAAAGTACATCAAGGACCAACAGAGTAATTGATATCAATAGTGATAAAGAGAGCTGCAGTGAAATTGAAGTAGAAGAGAGATATGTTTTGAGTGAAAACTAAAGTACAAAAGTAAGAAACAGAAGGTCAGTAAGGGGACGGGAAAGATATCCTTTAAGAGAAAAGGAGAAGTGAAAATTGAAAGAAAAAAGTAGAAGATACTCGGCTAGAGGGAGGAAGTAGAACGGGGCGTGTGTGAGCAACCAACAGTTTGTGAAAGTGAGGTAGAAAGTCTTTGGAAGATAGAAGGATTGCCTCGGATGTAGTGTGAAAGTGTAAAATATAAAGTCAGTAAGCAAGCGAAGAACAGATAGTTTGCGAAGATGAGAAAAAGAGTGGGGAAAGGAGGGAGAGTAAAAGGCAGATACTTGGCTTCTAGGAACAAGTCGAAAAGGGAGAAGGGTTAGCCAGTAGTTCAGTACGGGAGCAAAGTATATATAGTATTTGAGAAAATACTTAGCTAGCTGAAGGAAGTGAAATGAGGCATGTGTGAGGAAACCATAGAGATTTCAAGAGTAAGATAAAGAGTCTAAGTAAAAACTACAGTATTCTCAAATAAGGTGGAAGTATAAAACGTAAAGCTGGTGAAGAAAAATGAGAGACATAGTTTGACAAGGCGAATAAGAGAGTGAGGAAGAGGACAGAGATTTTGCGAAAAGCTCACAGAGAAATGTCTGAGCACAAAAAATGCAAAAAAAATATAACTGTAAAAGTCTCAATGTGATTGAGAGGAGCAAGCGAGAGATAGTGGTGGGGGCGAAAAGAATAGAAGAGAAGGAGATATAGAGAGAGGGAGGCCGTACCTCCTTAACACATCACCCTCTTATGCGAGCTCTCTCCTTGCCATAAGAAGCTATCACTTCAAAAATGAAAAGTGGAAATTAAGAATGTGAACTACTCGCCTATAAGGTCGATGATGACAATTGGATCTTCGCCGTACTTTTTACTCTTTACTCTGTTGTAATCCGGTTCAGCGAGTAGAAATGCGGCAACATAGGGTGTAAAAATTGCAGTGTACATGACAAGAATAAGGATCACCCAATCCCAGACGGCCTTGAAGGGTGAATAATGTAAAATTGTCCATTTGTGGACTCTAGGAGATTGAAGTTTGTAATCTGGGAGAACATCAGCACCAAGGGACAGAACCTGTAAAAAAAATATCACCATACTTGTAAGAAAGTTATTTCAGTCTGGAAGATGTTTTTCTTTATTTACTTCCTTCTTGCATATGTTATTATCAACAATATATTGAAAATGGTTCGAAAGAGTGATAAAAATGATCTTATTGTTGTAAATTCTTCAACATCAAAAAATGTCAGTGTTTGCAAATTTATGAACTAGTTTTCTTCGTTGGAAGAACAGCTTTTCTATGGTGACCCACATGTTTTCTATCAAATCAAACTTTTTATATTAATAATATTATCTGTATTTTCAGATTGTTGGAAAGACTCAGATATTCATGTTATATTGGCAGCAGCCCAAATTTGAACCGAGAACGCTATTTTACGTAAGTGGAGCGTTTAAATGATTACGCCACCGAGGCCACATTTGCCGAATTTGAATATGATTTGCTGTGGAAATAGAAGGAACAAACAATGATTTGATGTGGCCCCGGTGGCGTTTACGGTTCAAACCCAGGCCGAGGCCAGTTTTTATCTTGTTGCTTGGAGAAAAATTTTCATTGAAACAAGTAATTGACTCAATTAACTATGAAAACTTATTTGGTTGAATAAATGTTGTGAATCTATTAAATCTTTCTGATAAAACTTCCCCCTCACGTGCCAGATGCACTTTGCAGCTTGAAGCTGAGTAATACTAGCACGTGCATCTTAATTTTGGCATCTTTTCAAAAACTTTCTGCATTTATTCTCGGTTGCTGACCTGCCTGGCACAGAAGTGTTTCGGGTCACTGTGAGAGCTCTCCGCCATAAAAAACAGTTCGATTCAAATTAGGGGAACAGAAACACTTTGAATCACCCAACCCCTCAATTTCCCTCAATTGTATTTTCGGATCAAATTCTGGATTCTGAACTGCCCTACATTTCCCCCACTTGTAGACTCTATACAACTTTATTTTATTTATTATTATTGAAAGAAAAAATCCATACGAATAACTAGAGAGAGTGTATCAGTTTTCCGTTTTTTGTATCAATTCATTTTCATTATCCAATATTTAAAAAATTATAAGCACAAATGAATAAGGATGAAGAGTCCTGAGACAAGGCTCGCTTCACACTGATGCAATGCAGGCTGTAAGGGTGGTGTTTGATTTGCATGAGGTGGTTGGAGCCTAGTTATAGAACTATAGTTAAAAGGCACCCCCTTCGTCACACCCTTCGCCATATTTTGAGCTTGCAGTCTAGATCCCACCACAACTTTAACTCGAGCTCTATTAACCTAATAGGCTGTTGCCTGCCAACGTGCAGCAAATTGGAATAAAAATATTCCTCTTCTTGCCCCTTCGATCAGCGCAATGAATGCTCTCTCCATTTTTCAATGTAATTTCTCTACAATTTTTTAGAGTAACATATGAAATAAAGTAGACAGATCAAGAGTATGTCGTGACGAAGGCATGATTCTACGAACGAACTCGCGGACCGCACGAGTTCCACCAATCAGAGTTAGTTTAACTTTACAAGCTCTTCTTACTTTTGATTGGCGCGCTTCGCTCTCGCAACTCAGACGTTCAAACACGCGACACCCCTCCTCTAGCAATCTCGCTAGCACGGACTCCAAGCTAGTTGGCTCGCTCTTGTGGAGTCGAGAGCCAGCCACGCACATGGAACCCCCCCGCTTCTCCCCATCGTTACCTTCTCTAATTGGCGCGCTCCTCCCAAATTTCTCTATCGAGGACTGATTCCTGCCAATTTTTTTCTCATCTCTTCATCATATATACATCCTTTTTCATAAGTTATACCCTTATCCTTACAGCTTTGACTCTAATATTCTTTTGTTTGTGGCTACGAAGCGAACGTTGCATACAATTCCCTCCAGAACATAGATTCTCAGAGCAATAACAACGTCCCATTATTTCGTTCCGACGATTGAGGCGCAGGAGCTTTCAATTTTGAATAACTCAGCCTCTCATTTATCTATTCCTTCCTGGATAGCGCACATTAGAGAAGTTTCAAGTACCAATTCAAGACTGATCTTCAATACGTCTTAGATCGGGCTTTATTAAGGAAGCCTTACCTGAAAGGACTAATCCAAGTCAGATCAGGCGCTGATAAGCTTTCTGTTCTAAATATCACAGGATCTATGGATTCAAATGTGTGCTGATAAACTCTAAGAAGCCTCATTTTATATTTGACTCAGATCAGGATCTGTTTAGATTCTCACTATGAGCGAAATAGCTTTGGCCAGACAAGTGCTATTAGGATATCGACAAGATACAAACATCCAAGTGTCGATCACCAACGTTTTTCTGGAATTACAAATATAATTTTGTTTAGTCTGGTCAGCAAGAGGCCAGACGAGCGCCAGGTTAGAGAGTCTAGTCTGGTCTGTACCAACGCCTAAATAGTTTCCTAATAGATTTAAAATCGTGTTACTTGAAAAACAGAAAACTTCTCGGATGTATATGATTCTTGATAAATACAGTAGAAGTGAAATTGAATAATTCGGAAAATTTTCCTTTATAAAAATTTTTTGTTTAAGGGGTGGTTTAAGCCGTAATCCAAGAAAGATCTCCCTTATAGATAATTGACCCCTGGAACTGGGAATTCATGATATAACATGATTTATTCATGTCCTACCTGGTGCCTGGTAGAGGCGCCTCAAGAAATCGTGACTACGACCCGTGACCTGTAATTCTCGTTCCAATGACCCACAGACACGGCAGAGTTCAGACAAAAATAAAAAATGGATTTGAACTAGTTTCTGAATCCGCGACGTTTAAGATGAGAATTTTATTAATATATCATAATTGACTCCCCTACTTTGAAAATAGATTTTTAATATTTTTAAATTTTAAGCTTCGCAATCAAGAAGTCTGTAATTTTCATGATCTACATTCCAAATTTGTTCAATTCGGAAGACTGATGGAAAGAAACTCTTGAGTTTTGATCTTCAAAATCAGCAATATTTGGAAATCCTTATTATTGCATCTTGAAAATGTCAATCTTCCCTTCCCTCCATTCTCTTACCCTCTCCCTAATTTTCTATTGGTAGTCCTTACATCCCTCATCTACCCATCCTTTACTTATGGTTTCATCATCTCCTTTAAGTCTAACCTCCTATCTCATTTTCTTTATTACCCCCTTAATTTTTTCTATCACATTGTCCACTCCTTCCGCTTTTCTACCTTTCAGATTCTCTTTCTCTATTTTTTTCCGAACCTTATTCCGCCATCCTCCTTGGCCATATTCCATCACAAAATAATCATCCTGCCTCTCTTATAGACGAGAACAAAAGTGCGAAGGAAAGTTGAACAAGAAAGGACAGAAGGTGGAGGGAAGGTATATATAAAAAGTCGAGGAAGCAGTGAAAGAAAAGAAGGTAAAAGAGGTAATAAACAGGAAATGTGTAAGAAGTAAGAATGAAAGGACATGAAAGTTGTTAGGTAGTCAAAAGAGAAAGATAAGAGGAGAAGAAAGGAAGTTGATGGAGAGACACGGAGAATATAGTTATGCTATGAAAAGGGAGGAAGCAGACGAGGCAAGAAAAAGCTGAAGAGAAACAAAGCAACAGGAGAGGATGGTGTAGAGAGTGGAGATCTAAAGGATGGGGGAGAATGGATGTGTGGAGTCTGTGATGAAGTATAAAAAGGAGAAGAATGGGTCAAAGAATAGACGACGGAGTTAGTGATTCTGAAAAAAGGAGAGGTTAAAAAGGAAGAGTATCATGAAGGTATCACGCCTATGTCGGTAGGTTACACTATACATGCGGAAGTGCTTAGGAACAAGTTGGAAAGTCAACTAGAAGAAAAAAGAAGTACTTCACACAACCAGCCGGGCCTCAGGGTAGGATCATTTTGTCCTTTGAAGATGTTGCTCTATTGTTTACAGGAATGTTTTATCAGAACTTGACGTCAATAGAGAAAGTACCGAATTTATTTATTCAAAATAAACGCGCGCCTTGGTACACATGCGCAGTCAATTTTCATCCCAAGTCTGAACAGCTGTATCGTTCAAGTCTGAACGGCTCTATCGTCTTACGAAGTCGAGGTCTATTTTAAATAGGTCACCGGTTAGTGATCCGATACCATCGGACAGTAGTGCATATCTCAATCCCATTATTTTTTACTCAGCTAATGGATGTAAAAATAAACATGGATCATAAAATATGCTGCATGGTAGAAATGAACTAGGCTTTCTGAAGTTCTCTTTCAGCGAAATATTACGGGAGTTGCCGTCATACTTGCAAACTCGAGAGGAGCAAACCGTAAAATTGACATTTTTTCCTTTTGCAATGTATTAGGAGTCAAAAGTTGGGTGGCCAGAAGGTGCGCGCGGTTGAGGGTGGAATAAAATACACGTTTCGCTTGTAGTGTACAAGCTTCTTCAAATATAGAAGAAAAATTAAGTTTTCTGACAGTTACCATAAAAGGTACGGAATGTTTTTTGAAATTTGGTGTTTTTTTTCAAACATTTGAAAAGTGAAGAATGGAAAATTGTGGTTTTAGTATATCTGTGGATTGGGAGAGAATAATAAATATTAGATTAGAGTTATGGTGGAGCACTAATATATTTATCCTAATCCTCAAGTAGAACTGACAATTGGAAATTACATACAAAGGAGAACAAATGAAGTCAAGGACTTAGAAAAACAGCAGAGTTGGGTCTAAACGGGAATCGTACAATTCGTTGCGCAATCAGAAAAAACAACATGGCGACTGAGAGTACATAAAAAAAGCGGGAACATTTGAAAGTAATTCAGATAACGCAGATAAAACTTGAAGAAAGAGATTGTTAAATCAGCAGAAACGAAATGGCGACAAAGAATACACTTTTTTGGCGGGTACATTTGAATGTGATTTTAATGAAAGAAGTGGGAAAAGCAAAAAAAATCACTAATTTAAAAAAAATATTTCGTATCTTTTATTGTAACTAAAATATGTGGATAGTTCTTGGTATACTACACTGAGCCTGTTTAAAGTATTTTTGTTTATCTACATAATCAGAATTCGCGACATGACATGATTGCCTCTATTTGCTGTTGTTATTTGTTGTTTTTTTCTTTGTTTAGAGACATGCGATTCGTTGTTTATGTTCAACAAAATATAATTTGAGATAGAAAAGTTAATTTTCACTATGACCACTGACCACCCGAAAGCAATTTGGTTTTCTTTGAATTAATTCCATTAGTCACAAAACAGATTTCGGAGCACAAACTGTCAAACTGCAACTAGTTCGCCACTACCCCACTGTCACAGCTGATACAATAAACTGCTTCCATTTAACAAAGTGGTACTCACACTGCGCTTCAGATGTCGCCAGGATAAAATACAAAGTCTACGCCATAAGATTTAATATGCAAACTGGCGGAAGCGTAAATATACCAACACCAGTGTTTGAAGTTATTAATAAATATGTCTAAATTACCTCATCTTGGAAGTGCTCATGCGAAAATTTTTTACCAGTGCCTGAATAATTCGCGCTGAATTTAACTCTTTTGATGGAAATAATTCCTCTTCGGTTAAGGATTCGATTATTTTTTCGAAAGTGCATTGCTTTTCCTGGAATTAAAGAAATTCGATTTGATCAAATTTGTTTTTTGTAATCGCATAACCCCTAATAGGTGGTTCCCTCTTGGTCTATGAGGGATCAAATTTCTCCTAGACCCCCCTCTTAGTTGTGATATTCTAGGATTTTCTTTGGTAGCAATTTCAATTATATCAGATCTCCTATATTTTTCCCCCCTCAACAAACCTCATAGGGAATAATTCAATTCTACAAATCTCCCCTTCCTCAAAATCAATTCACAATCTCCAACCCTTCATTTGATTAATCGAATTGAATTTGTTATAGAGGGTTGTGTACCGCATCCGTGGTAATTTATTGGTTTGGACGTGCACGCTCAATTTACAACCACTCAGCCATGAAACAGGAAAAATAGGGTAAGAAAGTGCCTACGGGTGGGGGAGGAAGGAGGTGAGGAAATGAGAAATTGTGCTCTTTCGTTCAAGCAACCACGCAGCCAAGCGAGTATCCTTTCAGAAATCCTTTTAGCAATCCTTTCGAAGAATAGAGGGAGCACTCTGAGTGCCCTATAAAGGGAATCCAAACCTAAATCTGCCCCTGAATTAGGTTCGTGAAATTGGAATGTCAATCCCTCAATCGTATTTCTGGCACACGTCAATTCCGCCTTAGATGCCTGCGCACAGTTTTCCACTACGCCACTTCAAACACGCTTCAATTCTTTCTTAATCCAATAAACTTACGCAGTATTAAGAACAGTTCTCTAGCTTCTGGAAGCAGTGATCTCTCAATTTGGGAAACTGATGTCTCAAGCTCCCCCAAAAACGATCAGGTCTATATTTAGCGGTTCCTGGGCCTTTTCAGATAATTGAACAATTGAGATGAAAAAAGAATGTGCGTGTATTGGAGCGAGCGCTGAGGGAAATAAGCCAAAGATCGGGACGTGAGAAAATCCTTTTAATTTTTGACTTCTCTGAATCGATTGACCCTAATACTTCTCCACGAAATTATGATGATACAAAAATTGGAGAACTTTTTGAAGCTACTACTCCTGCATCGTCAATAACCTCTGTCCGATCTTACAGAATCGGAGGAAAATCTCGTGAAATAAGTCGTCAACTAGAAATATTATTCTAGTCAGAACAAACAGTCAGGGACGTATCAGAAGCATTCATCATGCTTAAAAATGGAACCGAACAACCATTCATGATGAAAAACGTACAACGCAAAAGAATATGATAGAATTAACTTTATTTTTCAACGTAGTCTTCCTTAAGCTCGACATAATTTTTCCATCGATGTTAAATAGCTTCGATACCTTGTTTATAGTAAGAACCGCCGAGCTTCTCAGAATAGCCATTAACTGCAGACTCCGCCTCTTCATTGTTGGATAATATTTTTCCACTGGGCTATTTTTTTTAGGTTTGGGAAAAGGAAAGAATCCGTGGGGGTTAAACCTGGCGAATAAGGTGCATGAGGAAGAAATTCTAACTTCAGCTCATGGATTTTGGCCGTGGAGATCGTGCATCTGTGAACTGATGCATTGTTTTGGTGGAAGCGAACTTTTTTTCGACAGATGAGGCCGTTTTTCTTGATTCCGTCCCTCGAGCGCTACGATAATTTTAGGGTGGGGTCCGAACCACCAAGAACAGCAGCTCCAAGTACTTCGAGTAACCTTTTTCGCAAGAGGTATCAGCAATCCGACTCTCTGTAGATGACCACTCGCTTACTAGGCAAGTGTTCACCGCGTAAGCTGCCGAAACTCTTCCAGAGTGCCAGGCGGGAATCGAACCCACAAATAGCCGGAGAAGGTCCAAAGCTCATGCCTCAACCTTCACGACCAACTGACCACCCTCTATACTTTTCTTTGATCGTTTTCCCTTTTCGAAGATAATCAATGGAAATTATTTCACGTGCATCCCAAAAAACTGACGCCATAACTTTACCAGAAGATGGAACTGTCTTCGCCTTCTCTGGAGCCGATTCTCCTCTTCGAATCAATTGTTGTGACTGTTCGTAACGATAATGAACCGACGTTTTATCCGTGTTTATGAACCGATGTAAGATCTCATTTTTAATCCTCTAAAACATCGCCATACACTCAATCCAAACATCCCACGACGCTGTTTTTGCTTCACTATGAGCAAAGTCGGCACCCATCTTGCGCACAGCTTTTTCATATTCAAATTTCATCTAAAATGTCTGCTAGCTCACGCACTTCAATTCGCAGGTGATACAATACCGTTTTGTGGATTTTCTTCACCATTTCTGGCGTTGTCACCTTATTTGGTAGACCACTGCGATGTTCGTCTTCGCAGCTAGTACCACCTCGTAACTCGACCATCCAATATTTGACAGTTGAGAACGAAGGAACAGACTCCCCTTAAGTAGAATCTAGCTCAGCTTTGATATCGGTTAGACTGAAGTATTTCAAATGGAAGTACTGTATCACGTAGCGATGACCAATTCTGTCCATGTAAACGAATTTACTGAGAGCGTCCACTGTTGTTGGCTGTAAAGCAAATAGTAAAAAACATAGCAGCTTTGATTTTCACACTCAACCTCTATAAAGTCGGAACTTTTGATCTCTCTTATTCAGAGGTGTCCAACGCGTGAGCAACGGTGTGAATAACTGTCACTCGTCAATCCCCTCTCTTACCACCTTCGATGCGTCCATGCGATGATCGCAATGTGGAAAGGGGTCCTCAACGGCCAGGCTATTCGAACAGTGTGCGCAAGTAGGCGTGGTCAGGCGTAGTCAGACGAAGCCCGTGGTGGAAGGAGGAGAGAATTCTTGGTGGAGCGCTCAGAGAAGGGAGAGGAAGGAGTAGCGCGCCAAACTTCCGTTGTACACCCCTGCTCTAATGCCTTTAAAAATTTTTTGCGTTTTCTTTGCTAAGCCGGGTACTTCTGGGACCACCCTTGCATGTATGTCCGCTTGGCGATTATTTAGTAAGCAGTCTTTTCGAAGCGTTCACTTTGAATAGCTTCCCCGCTGGCTAAGCCTTTCAGAAGTATGTAAAAGTTTTCAAATAATTGATTCCTCAAACAAGTTATTCTGGATATAGTATTGTATCTCTCAAGGGATTTTTTGTCCGTGTTTCCGTCGTTTGTAGAACCACTGCCCTGTTTCACAATATCCATGATTAAGCTCAGCTGATACTGAATTTCATCTTGGATGTACACCTTTGTTCAATTATTTTTTAGTCCTTATTTATACAACAGGCTCACTATTGAAATGATGAGCGATACGCAAAATAGAGGGCACATTCCATAAATCAAATCCAAGCATGCAACGTCCGAAGTCCGTATTGAAATGAATCCATATTTTCTTTTTCATCCGCCGTCTCTGATGCACGCTGGAATGATATTGGGAGACAAGTATTAGCCAGAGAAGGTTAAGGCTTTTGCCGTCCTGCTGTATGCAAAAGTTCGTTCATGTTCTTTTAGGCGGTTTATCAGTTTCAACTTTCAACAATCCCATAGAAGTAGGGTCCAGATGTTCTTGTTATTGGATAGCAGCACCTTTGTCATTTATTCTAATCGTCGCAATTTTGTTGTTGCAGGATTTTCTCAGGAGTTGTAAATTTGTAAGTAAATTGTAAATTCACTTACAAATGTAAATTTGTAAATTTGTAAATTTCGAGTCAATAAACAAAGAAAGTTCTTTATCGTCAGTGGAAGGTATCGGAAGTACAGCTGTGGCACCAGATTCCCAAATTGCAGCATCTTCACCTAATGAACCTTTCCTGATGATGTCAGTCACAGCAGCCATATCTAAAAATTGACTTCTCCCGAACAAATCAACTTCCGAGTTCAGGTTTCAGGATCAAATGTAATGCTTCAATTCTTCTTCTCTTTTTCACCCCCTGAGCATTCCTGAGAACTCTTAGACTTCCGAGATTTTGAAGTTAAAGCTTCTAAATCCAAAAGCACAGCGTCTTACCATGACTCACTGTCATGCAGGAACTTATCCTTATTACAAAAGGAGTCCTCAATCTTTTATTAAAAGCAGGTCTGGAATATTAGATTATACTGCGAACTCAATCTTATTCCGGTTTCGGGCTTGGGTATCGACGGCCTTGGGACGAGATTGAGTGAGCTGGAACTTAAACAGTCAGGGCTGAATACACGCGAAAAACTGACGCCAACTGGAGCGCAGTTGCGAAAATCGATGCTAGGGTACTACTGCCTATTTTCAATGCGCGGCAGTGGCGGAGAATGGAGCGAGGAGAGCGCCCCTCTCCAAACCCCCCGAACCGTCTCGTCCACAAGCGCATTTCGGGGAAGGCGCGAGTTCGGGTGGAATGAGATTGAGTTTGAAGTGTAAAATTTTTCGCGCCAACTGTAGCAAACTTCTGGAAGAAGGTACTTTTCTCCTCAAAAATGGAACAAGACATCTTCATCTTTTAAAATTCGAAGCTAATAAGATATCTGACGAAACCCTGTGCTTCTACTTGGAAATATTCATGTTTGTGCCACTAAATTATCAAATTAGCAAAAGATACATTTACACAAAATATATACATACAATATGTATACACGAATATGTACACAATGTATACAAAAATTGAGCCCATCCATTGTGACTGTTAACTTCTTTATACAAAATTGTTTACATAATTAAAAATTGTTGTCAATTTGCAAAGCATCAGAGTAACGGGTCATCGAGAAAGACAGCTGATTCATTGAAAAATCGCTTAACTGCGAATTTGTTTATGAAAGTTGTTTAAGCAATCATCAAACTTGGGAATGATTTTTGGTTAGCCGGAAGGTAGTAGTAGACAGAAGTTAGGAATAGAGTTCTGCCAGGGGTTATAATAGTGCATTATAGCGTCAGAAGCGGCCATATTGCCAAAATTTGTTCTAAGCTATACAGTCCTCCCACTACGCGGCTTCTACTGATGCCAGTGCCGTCTACATTAATATCAGCGCCCTGTTCGAAAGTGAAAAATGCGCCCCTTTTCCCCTCTACTTGTGATACTCGTTCACGCCTCACTTATTCATTTAATTTTCTGCGTCCCCCCTACCTATTTTTTGGCGCCATGTTCGACGGAACGCCTCGAACTACCCTGAAGCCGGTACTGACTGACGCCAGTGCCGACTCCATTAATATCAGGTCCCTGTTCGAAAATGAAAAACGCGCCCCTTAATCCTTCTACATGTGCTACTTTTTTATGCCTCACTTATTCATTTAATTTCTTGCGTTACCTCCAACTATTTTCTGGCGCCCTCTTCGACGGAACGCCTGGAACTACCCTATAGCCAGCACTGACTAACGCAGCCGAATTGTGAAATCTTCATTCATCATTTTGGTTGATAATTTATACTCCTGGTTGAAAATTCCTGTTTTGTGGAATAAATAGATCTATTTAACTGGAAATTCATCTCTTCTAGTCGAAACTCCAACAATTTGATTGAAAATGTATCCCTTCTTTGAACTTCAAAAATATTTGAAACAAAAATATTTTATTTGGCTTGAAAATTAAACCTTTTTTTGTGTCAAAGAATCAAATATCGAATTTCCCGTTAAAAATTCCTTTTCCGGGATGGAGTGCAACTACTAGGTTAATGAATGAACTAATTTTCCAACAATTCATTTTCTTTGTGGGGGATATATCATTCTAGTTTAAATACTCCCTTTTGATTGAAAATTGAACTATTTGGTTGAATATTCATCTGCTATGATAAAAAATTGTCCTTGAGGTTGAAAATTCATAATTTCGGTTTCAGATGAAACAACTGGGTTAAAAGTTCAATTTCATTTTTTTAAATTAATCTTTTCGGTTGAGGATTCATAAGTTTTGTATAGAATTTCTCTCTGTGGCTTGAAATTGGTTTATTTCAGTTAAAAATCAAACTCTTTGGTTAGAAAGTGATGTATTTTAATAAAAATCAGATTATTTGATTGAAAATTCATGTTTTTAAAAAATTTATTTTCATTATTAGATATTTATCTCTTGCGTGGAAAATTCTAATATTTTCTGCAAAATTGATCTTTACGGTTGAAGTTGCAACTTATTTAAAAATCCAGCTGTTTGGTTAAAAATTAGTGTATTTAGTTGAGAATATGCCTATTTTGTTGAGAAATTGATTTTCTTGGTTGTGCATTGTTTCTCTCCTATATATTAATTATTTCACTTGAAAATTTACATTTTTTGGTAGAAAATTATTATTCTCGGTTGAAAGTTCATATTTTTGGTTGAAGAATGATCATTTAAGTCAAGGATTCCTCTCTTTGCTTGCCAATTTTTCATTCCTAATTGAAAATGGAACCATTTGATTGGACATTGATATATTTTAGTTAATAATTTGTCCCTGGTAAAAAATTACACTATTTGGTTGAAATTCATGTATTTTGTATGAAAATAATTTTTTTAGTTAAAGATTAATTTTTTGGTTGAGTATTCAAATATTCTACGCAAGATTGTCTTTTTCTTTTTTTTTTCTTTGTAAAAAACAATTTTTCCTTGGGTAAAATATCAAAGAATAAATTTCTCGTTGAGAATTCATCTGGTTTGGTTAAAAATGCAACTAAGTGGCTAAGATTTCTTTTTTTTTTTTTTTTAAACTGATCCTCTTGGTTGAAAATTTGTTATTTCAGTTGGAAATTCTCCTTTTCAGTTAAAAATTGAATCATTCGGTTTACATATTATCTTTAATGGTGGAAAATTGAACTATTTTGTTCAAAATTAACCTTCTATGGTAGAAAATTATTTCTCTCAGAAGAAAAAGGATCTCTTTATTTAAAGATTCATCATCTCAGTTTGAAATTCCTCTCTTTGGTTGAAAATTGAACTGTTTGGTTGAAAATTCATCTAAAAGAGTCAAAAATCTAACTATTTGGTTGATAATTTATATCCTTTCAGGAAGAATTAATTTTTTTGGTTAGAGATTCATCTCTTTGGTTGAAAATGTAACTAATTGGTTTGAATTTCACCTTCTGTTTATATATACCTCTTTGGTTGAAGATTTATTATTCTAGTTAAAAATTCTTCTCTTTGGTTGAAAATTCAAATATATGGTTAACAATTCATCTTTCATGAAAGAAAATTTAAGTATTCGGTTAAGAATTAATTTTTTATACCAAACGGTTTTTATTTTATATATTTCAAAAAATCACGTGGCAGCTTGATGTTTTCAAAGAAAGTAGTATCAAAATTTTAGCACCACTTTTTCCTCTATTTTCAAGCCCTATGTCCTACATTCTGAGAATCAGCTCTGGTCACCCTAAATATAGTTTGCTATGTGGTTCGATACATCAAGTTTTTAAGGTAAGTGTAAAACTATTCAGGAGAATAGTTTTTGTAAATAAAATTGTAAAAATACAAGGCATAAAAGATAAATAATAAAAACATTGATTACCGTCGTCAGAACGGAATTGAATGCCTTCTGCTTGTTGCCCCTCGCGAGATAAGGAAGCACTCCTGGAGCCGGCATTTTCACAATAAATGCAAAAGTCATCCTCCGCCCAAGGCGTCAATAACCAACCAAAAATTCACTCCAGATATTTTGGAATTTCACTCCAAAAACCGTCACCGAATGAAAATCGAAACACTGTCAGGAATTCAGATTACGTTAGATAACCACATTCACAATTTTTACCTACTTGATAAATCAATTATTTTTTGAATAAAAATGTAAAAAAATTATAAGAATTAGTGAAATTTTATGAATTTCTTACAGTGAAAGATTCGTAACTCATCTGGGAGGCTGATTCAATCTTACTGAGGATGAGAGAGTGTCATTTTGTAATGGTGGATAAAAATCGTAAACATAGCTCGGATTTGCAGTTCATGGCTCAAAATATGAGGCCGGAGGTGACTGCAACGAATTCCAGCGGATCTCATTCGGTGGTCTATTTTGAACAACGGAGAGACGAAGCGGAGAAAATCAGCAGCCACTAAATGCAGCCACACGCTCTCAATCGCGCGGCAAAACTAAACTAAACAGTAGCGTTCGTTTACACCGCGGAAATCAGGGTTGTGAAGTTACGCGTATGATACACATAGAAGACAGCGGACGAGACATAACCTCTTTCATTTTTGTGTATTATTTATAATATTCTTTTTTATGTTGCAGAAATTACAGTTATGACTTCAAACTTTACAAACAGCAACGATCCAGCTGGCAAAAGAATGATTATCGCTGAGAAAACAGCCCTATCCGCCTCCCATGGAGATGAGAATAAAACTTGCTTCCTTTAGAGATGATCGTTTCTATGTGCGGAATTCCGTCACCAGTGCGGCGCTGCACGCGACCATCGACATATAGAAATGGACCGATCACGCTATGCGGAGCAATGAAATGGGTTGTAGAAAGAAAGAATCCTATATAAGAAATCTCTAATGTTACGCTACGCCTGGCTATGTAACGTAAATGTGCTTACGTGAGTTAGGTTTA